>JANIIK010000946.1:128063-336000 GCA_027704905.1 Muraenolepis orangiensis | reverse complement strand
GGGTAGTTTTACTTGACTCACACATCCAAACCATCCATGTACTTTGTTGAAACCTTGAGAAACACTCCAAGATTACCTGAAATGGAGGCATTGGTGGTATTATTATTCCATAAGTGCTTCTCTTTGGGGTTGTGTAGGTGGTGGTAACTGTTCATTTGCATATGATAAGCATTTGTAAAATGGCCTGGATTTACATGTGATTATTTCACAAACCAGTTGGATTCAACATAAATTTGACCAGCTATTTCATTACTAGACAATGAATGTGTTTTAAAGCTGAGGAGTTGTTCTACATTGAAAGCACAAACACTGTTTAAACTTATTTCATATATAATTTGCTAATATTTACACTTTGTGGATAAGAGATAGATCATGTGTGTTGGTCTGTCAAATAGTTAATGTTCACTATCTGCATTTTTGACTGTTTTTCTCTGCCAGACAGACCCATCAGCCCCCTCTTGTGTATGCAAGTTGAAACATTATTGTCTTTGTCATGTGAATTTGTTCATTCAGGTCCGAATGGTGGGTCGTTTGCAAAACGTCAGACATATATCTGATACTTGCAAACAAAGGAGGATGAAACTGGTCATTTCAGAGCACTCTCTATATAAGATGAGCCGGTTCTAGTGGTTCATGTCATTCCATCTTCTTCAACCAACGAGAAAACACTGAAGAGAGGGTCCCGAGACACTGGAAAATATTTGGACATCAAGTAAGTTGCCTTTTTAGTGAAAACATCTTAATTCATAATGATTACCCTAACTTGAGCATTGCTTTTGATAGTGCTACTTGTTGGGATAGTTTTACTTGACTCACACATCCAAACCATCCATGTACTTTGTTGAAACTTTGAGAAACACTCCAAGATTACCTGAACTGGAGGCATTGGTGGTATTATGATTCCATACGTGCTTCTCTTTGGGGTTGTCTTGATAGTGCACCCTTCACCATGGAATACCCTATATGCCAGTTGTGTGGGAGCTGCAAGTCAGCTATAATCAAAGATCAACATTCAACCTTTACAATCCCTTTATGATAACTTCAAATATAAGCATTCATGATTTTTGTGTTCATAAGTGCTTATTTTTGGGGTTGTACTGGTGGTGTCTTCTCTTAACATCTAGCCATTATGTGAACTTTAGGGCTACACTTGTCATCATCATTACCCTAACTTGAGCATTGACTTGTGTTGTACTTATTAAGTAAGTGCTACTTGTTGGGGTAGTTTTACTTGACTCACACATCCAAACCATCCATGTACTTTGTTGAAACCTTGAGAAACACTCCAAGATTACCTAAAATGGAGGCATTGGTGGAATTATGATTCCATGAGTGCTTATCTTTGGGGTTGTCTTGGTAGTGCACCCTTCACCATGGAAGACCCTATATGCCAGTTGTGTGGGTGCTGCAAGTCAGCGATAATCAAAGTTCAACATTCAACCTTTGAAAACACATTGTGATAACTTCAAATATAAGCATTCATGATTTTTGTGTTCATAAGTGCTTCTCTTTGGGGTTGTCTTGGTGTTGTATTTTCTTCACATCTACCCAGGTTGCAATGTTTAGGGATACACTTGTCATCATCATTACCCTAACTTGAGCATTGCCTTGTCTTGTACTAATTTAGTAAGTGCTACTTGTTGGGGTAGTTTTACTTGACTCACACATCCAAACCATCCATGTACTTTGTTGAAACCTTGAGAAACACTCTAAGATTACCTGAAATGGAAGCATTGGTCGTATTATGATTCCATAAGTGCTTCTCTTTGGGGTTGTCTTGATAGTGCACCATCTACCATGGAAGACCCTATATGCCAGTTGTGTGGGTGCTGCAAGTCAGCTATAATCAAAGATCAACATTCAACCTTTACAATCCCATTATGATAACTTCAAATATAAGCATTCATGATTTGTGTGTTCATAAGTGCTTATCTTTGGGGTTTTACTGGTGGTGTCTTCTCTTCACATCTATTCATTCTGTGAACTTTAGGGCTACACTTGTCATCATCATTACCCTAACCTGAGCATTGACTTGTGTTTTACTTATTAAGTAAGTGCTACTTGTTGGGGTAGTTTTACTTGACTCACACATCCAAACCACCCATGTACTTTGTTGAAACCTTGAGAAACACTCCAAGATTACCTGAAATGGAGGCATTGGTGGTATTATTATTCCATAAGTGCTTCTCTTTGGGGTTGTGTAGGTGGTGGTAACTGTTCATTTGCATATGATAAGCATTTGTAAAATGGCCTGGATTTACATGTGATTATTTCACAAACCAGTTGGATTCAACATAAATTTGACCAGCTATTTCATTACTAGACAATGAATGTGTTTTAAAGCTGAGGAGTTGTTCTACATTGAAAGCACAAACACTGTTTAAACTTATTTCATATATAATTTGCTAATATTTACACATTGCGGATAAGAGATATTTCATGTGTGTTGGTCTGTCAAATAGTTAATGTTTACTATCTGCATTTTTGACTGTTTTTCTCTGCCAGACAGACCCATCAGCCCCCTCTTGTGTATGCAAATTGAAACATTATTGTCTTTGTCATGTGAAATTGTTCATTCAGGTCCGAATGGTTGGTCGTTTGCAAAACGTCAGACATATATCTGATACTTGCAAACAAAGGAGGATGAAACTGGTCATTTCAGAGCACTCTCTATATAAGATGAGCCGGTTCTAGTGGTTCATGTCATTCCATCTTCTTCAACCAACGAGAAAACACTGAAGAGAGGGTCCCGAGACACTGGAAAATATTTGGACATCAAGTAAGTTGCCTTTTTAGTGAAAACATCTTAATTCATAATGATTACCCTAACTTGAGCATTGCTTTTGATAGTGCTACTTGTTGGGATAGTTTTACTTGACTCACACATCCAAACCACCCATGTACTTTGTTGAAACCTTGAGAAACACTCCAAGATTACCTGAAATGGAGGCATTGGTGGTATTATGATTCCATAAGTGCTTCTCTTTGGGGTTGTCTTGATAGTGCACCCTTCACCATGGAAGACCCTATATGCCAGTTGTGTGGGTGCTGCAAGTCAGCTATAATCAAAGATCAACATTCAACCTTTACAATCCCATTATGATAACTTCAAATATAAGCATTCATGATTTTTGTGTTCATAAGTGCTTCTCTTTGGGGTTGTCTTGGTGGTGTATTTTCTTCACATCTACCCATGTTGTGAATGTTTAGGGATACACTTGTCATCATCATTACCCTAACTTGAGCATTGACTTGTCTTGTACTTATTAAGTAAGTGCTACTTGTTGGGGTAGTTTTACTTGACTCACACATCCAAACCATCCATGTACTTGGTTGAAACTTTGAGAAACACTCCAAGATTACCTGAAATGGAGAAATTGGTGGTATTATGATTCCATAAGTGCTTCTCTTTGGGGTTGACTTGATAGTGCACCATCTACCATGGAAGACTATATGCCAGTTTTGTGGGTGCTGCAAGTCAGCGATAATCAAAGTTCAACATTCAACCTTTGAAAACACATTGGGATAACTTCAAATATAAGCATTCATGATTTTTGTGTCATAAGTGCTTCTCTTTGGGGTTGTCTTGGTGGTGTATTTTCTTCACATCTACCCATGTTGTAATGTTTAGGGATACACTTGTCATCATCATTACCCTAACTTGAGCATTGCCTTGTCTTGTACTAATTTAGTAAGTGCTACTTGTTGGGGTAGTTTTACTTGACTCACACATCCAAACCATCCACTTATTAGGTAAGTGCTACTTGTTGGGGTAGTTTTACTTGACTCACACATCCAAACCACCCATGTACTTTGTTGAAACCTTGAGAAACACTCCAAGATTACCTAAAATGGAGGCATTGGTGGTATTATGATTCCATAAGTGCTTCTCTTTGGGGTTGTCTTGATAGTGCACCATCTACCATGGAATAATCTATATGCCAGTTTTGTGGGTGCTGCAAGTCAGCGATAATCAAAGTTCAACATTCAACCTTTACAATCCCATTATGATAACTTCAAATATAAGCATTCATGATTTTTGTGTTCATAAGTGCTTCTCTTTGGGGTTGTCTTGGTGGTGTATTTTCTTCACATCTACCCATGTTGTAATGTTTAGGGATACACTTGTCATCATCATTACCCTAACTTGAGCATTGCCTTGTCTTGTACTTATTAAGTAAGTGCTACTTGTTCGGGTAGTTTTACTTGACTCACACATCCAAACCATCCATGTACTTGGTTGAAACTTTGAGAAACACTCCAAGATTACCTGAAATGGAGGCATTGGTGGTATTATTATTCCATACGTGCTTCTCTTTGGGGTTGTGTAGGTGGTGGTAACTGTTCATTTGCATATGATAAGCATTTGTAAAATGGCCTGGATTTACATGTGATTATTTCACAAACCAGTTGGATTTAACATACATTTTACCAGCTATTTCATTACTAGACAATGAATGTGTTTTAAAGCTGAGGAGTTGTTCTACATTGAAAGCACAAACACTGTTTAAACTTATTTCATATATAATTTGCTAATATTTACACATTGCGGATAAGAGATATTTCATGTGTGTTGGTCTGTCAAATAGTTAATGTTTACTATCTGCATTTTTGACTGTTTTTCTCTGCCAGACAGACCCATCAGCCCCCTCTTGTGTATGCAAATTGAAACATTATTGTCTTTGTCATGTGAAATTGTTCATTCAGGTCCGAATGGTTGGTCGTTTGCAAAACGTCAGACATATATCTGATACTTGCAAACAAAGGAGGATGAAACTGGTCATTTCAGAGCACTCTCTATATAAGATGAGCCGATTCTAGTGGTTCATGTCATTCCATCTTCTTCAACCAACGAGAAAACACTGAAGAGAGGGTCCAGAGACACTGGAAAATATTTGGACATCAAGTAAGTTGCCTTTTTAGTGAAAACATCTTAATTCATAATGATTACCCTAACTTGAGCATTGGTTTTGATAGTGCTACTTGTTGGGATAGTTTTACTTGACTCACACATCCAAACCATCCATGTACTTGGTTGAAACTTTGAGAAACACTCCAAGATTACCTAAAATGGAGGCATTGGTGGGATTATGATTCCATAAGTGCTTCTCTTTGGGGTTGTCTTGATAGTGCACCATCTACCATGGAAGACTCTATATGCCAGTTATGTGGGTGCTGCAAGTCAGCTATAATCAAAGATCAACATTCAACCTTTACAATCCCATTATGATATCTTCAAATATAAGCATTCATGATTTGTGTGTTCATAAGTGCTTCTCTTTGGGGTTGTCTTGGTGGTGTATTTTCTTCACATCTACCCATGTTGTAATGTTTAGGGATACACTTGTCATCATCATTACCCTAACTTGAGCATTGACTTGTGTTGTACTTATTAAGTAAGTGCTACTTGTTGGGGTAGTTTTACTTGACTCACACATCCAAACCACCCATGTACTTTGTTGAAACCTTGAGAAACACTCGAAGATTACCTAAAATGGAGGCATTGGTGGTATTATGATTCCATAAGTGCTTCTCTTTGGGGTTGTGTAGGTGGTGGTAACTGTTCATTTGCATATGATAAGCATTTGTAAAATGGCCTGGATTCACATGTGATTATTTCACAAACCAGTTGGATTCAACATAAATTTGACCAGCTATTTCATTACTAGACAATGAATGTGTTTTAAAGCTGAGGAGTGGTTCTACATTGAAAGCACAAACACTGTTTAAACTTATTTCATATATAATTAGCTAATATTTACACATTGCGGATAAGAGATATTTCATGTGTGTTGGTCTGTCAAATAGTTCATGTTCACTATCTGCATTTTTGACTGTTTTTCTCTGCCAGACAGACCCATCAGCCCCCTCTTGTGTATGCAAATTGAAACATTATTGTCTTTGTCATGTGAATTTGTTCATTCAGGTCCGAATGGTGGGTCGTTTGTAAAACGTCAGACATATATCTGATACTTGCAAACAAAGGAGGATGAAACTGGTCATTTCAGAGCACTCTCTATATAAGATGAGCCGATTCTAGTGGTTCATGTCATTCCATCTTCTTCAACCAACGAGAAAACACTGAAGAGAGGGTCCAGAGACACTGGAAAATATTTGGACATCAAGTAAGTTGCCTTTTCAGTGAAAACATCTTAATTCATAATGATTACCCTAACTTGAGCATTGCTTTTGATAGTGCTACTTGTTGGGATAGTTTTACTTGACTCACACATCCAAACCATCCATGTACTTGGTTGAAACTTTGAGAAACACTCCAAGATTACCTGAAATGGAGGCATTGGTGGTATTATGACTCCATAAGTGCTTCTCTTTGGGGTTGTCTTGATAGTGCACCCTTCACCATGGAAGACCCTATATGCCAGTTGTGTGGGTGCTGCAAGTCAGCTATAATCAAAGATCAACATTCAACCTTTACAATCCCATTATGATAACTTCAAATATAAGCATTCATGATTTTTGTGTTCATAAGTGCTTCTTTTTGGGGTTTTACTGGTGGTGTCTTCTCTTCACATCTATTCATTCTGTGAACTTTAGGGCTTCCCTTGTCATCATCATTACCCTAACTTGAGCATTGACTTGTGTTGTACTTATTAAGTAAGTGCTACTTGTTGGGGTAGTTTTACTTGACTCACACATCCAAACCACCCATGTACTTTGTTGAAACCTTGAGAAACACTCCAAGATTACCTGAAATGGAGGCAATTGGTGGTATTATGATTCCATAAGTGCTTCTCTTTGGGGTTGTCTTGATAGTGCACCATCTACCATGGAAGACCCTATATGCCAGTTTTGTGGGTGCTGCAAGTCAGCTATAATCAAAGATCAACATTCAACCTTTACAATCCCATTATGATAACTTCAAATATAAGCATTCATGATTTTTGTGTTCATAAGTGCTTCTCTTTGGGGTTGTCTTGGTGGTGTATTTTCTTCACATCTACCCATGTTGTAATGTTTAGGGATACACTTGTCATCATCATTACCCTAACTTGAGCATTGCCTTGTCTTGTACTTATTAAGTAAGTGCTACTTGTTGGGGTAGTTTTACTTGACTCACACATCCAAACCATCCATGTACTTGGTTGAAACTTTGAGAAACACTCCAAGATTACCTGAAATGGAGGCATTGGTGGTATTATTATTCCATACGTGCTTCTCTTTGGGGTTGTGTAGGTGGTGGTAACTGTTCATTTGCATATGATAAGCATTTGTAAAATGGCCTGGATTTACATGTGATTATTTCACAAACCAGTTGGATTTAACATACATTTTACCAGCTATTTCATTACTAGACAATGAATGTGTTTTAAAGCTGAGGAGTTGTTCTACATTGAAAGCACAAACACTGTTTAAACTTATTTCATATATAATTTGCTAATATTTACACATTGCGGATAAGAGATATTTCATGTGTGTTGGTCTGTCAAATAGTTAATGTTTACTATCTGCATTTTTGACTGTTTTTCTCTGCCAGACAGACCCATCAGCCCCCTCTTGTGTATGCAAATTGAAACATTATTGTCTTTGTCATGTGAAATTGTTCATTCAGGTCCGAATGGTTGGTCGTTTGCAAAACGTCAGACATATATCTGATACTTGCAAACAAAGGAGGATGAAACTGGTCATTTCAGAGCACTCTCTATATAAGATGAGCCGGTTCTAGTGGTTCATGTCATTCCATCTTCTTCAACCAACGAGAAAACACTGAAGAGAGGGTCCCGAGACACTGGAAAATATTTGGACATCAAGTAAGTTGCCTTTTTAGTGAAAACATCTTAATTCATAATGATTACCCTAACTTGAGCATTGCTTTTGATAGTGCTACTTGTTGGGATAGTTTTACTTGACTCACACATCCAAACCATCCATGTACTTTGTTGAAACTTTGAGAAACACTCCAAGATTACCTGAACTGGAGGCATTGGTGGTATTATGATTCCATACGTGCTTCTCTTTGGGGTTGTCTTGATAGTGCACCCTTCACCATGGAATACCCTATATGCCAGTTGTGTGGGAGCTGCAAGTCAGCTATAATCAAAGATCAACATTCAACCTTTACAATCCCTTTATGATAACTTCAAATATAAGCATTCATGATTTTTGTGTTCATAAGTGCTTATTTTTGGGGTTGTACTGGTGGTGTCTTCTCTTAACATCTAGCCATTATGTGAACTTTAGGGCTACACTTGTCATCATCATTACCCTAACTTGAGCATTGACTTGTGTTGTACTTATTAAGTAAGTGCTACTTGTTGGGGTAGTTTTACTTGACTCACACATCCAAACCATCCATGTACTTTGTTGAAACCTTGAGAAACACTCCAAGATTACCTAAAATGGAGGCATTGGTGGAATTATGATTCCATGAGTGCTTATCTTTGGGGTTGTCTTGGTAGTGCACCCTTCACCATGGAAGACCCTATATGCCAGTTGTGTGGGTGCTGCAAGTCAGCGATAATCAAAGTTCAACATTCAACCTTTGAAAACACATTGTGATAACTTCAAATATAAGCATTCATGATTTTTGTGTTCATAAGTGCTTCTCTTTGGGGTTGTCTTGGTGTTGTATTTTCTTCACATCTACCCAGGTTGCAATGTTTAGGGATACACTTGTCATCATCATTACCCTAACTTGAGCATTGCCTTGTCTTGTACTAATTTAGTAAGTGCTACTTGTTGGGGTAGTTTTACTTGACTCACACATCCAAACCATCCATGTACTTTGTTGAAACCTTGAGAAACACTCTAAGATTACCTGAAATGGAGGCATTGGTGGTATTATGATTCCATAAGTGCTTCTCTTTGGGGTTGTCTTGATAGTGCACCATCTACCATGGAAGACCCTATATGCCAGTTGTGTGGGTGCTGCAAGTCAGCTATAATCAAAGATCAACATTCAACCTTTACAATCCCATTATGATAACTTCAAATATAAGCATTCATGATTTGTGTGTTCATAAGTGCTTATCTTTGGGGTTTTACTGGTGGTGTCTTCTCTTCACATCTATTCATTCTGTGAACTTTAGGGCTACACTTGTCATCATCATTACCCTAACTTGAGCATTGACTTGTGTTGTACTTATTAAGTAAGTGCTACTTGTTGGGGTAGTTTTACTTGACTCACACATCCAAACCACCCATGTACTTTGTTGAAACCTTGAGAAACACTCCAAGATTACCTGAAATGGAGGCATTGGTGGTATTATTATTCCATAAGTGCTTCTCTTTGGGGTTGTGTAGGTGGTGGTAACTGTTCATTTGCATATGATAAGCATTTGTAAAATGGCCTGGATTTACATGTGATTATTTCACAAACCAGTTGGATTCAACATAAATTTGACCAGCTATTTCATTACTAGACAATGAATGTGTTTTAAAGCTGAGGAGTTGTTCTACATTGAAAGCACAAACACTGTTTAAACTTATTTCATATATAATTTGCTAATATTTACACATTGCGGATAAGAGATAGATCATGTGTGTTTGTCTGTCAAATAGTTAATGTTCACTATCTGCATTTTTGACTGTTTTTCTCTGCCAGACAGACCCATCAGCCCCCTCTTGTGTATGCAAATTGAAACATTATTGTCTTTGTCATGTGAATTTGTTCATTCAGGTCCGAATGGTGGGTCGTTTGCAAAACGTCAGACATATATCTGATACTTGCAAACAAAGGAGGATGAAACTGGTCATTTCAGAGCACTCTATATAAGATGAGCCGATTCTAGTGGTTCATGTCATTCCATCTTCTTCAACCAACGAGAAAACACTGAAGAGAGGGTCCCGAGACACTGGAAAATATTTGGACATCAAGTAAGTTGCCTTTTTAGTGAAAACATCTTAATTCATAATGATTACCCTAACTTGAGCATTGCTTTTGATAGTGCTACTTGTTGGGATAGTTTTACTTGACTCACACATCCAAACCATCCATGTACTTTGTTGAAACTTTGAGAAACACTCCAAGATTACCTGAAATGGAGGCATTGGTGGTATTATGATTCCATACGTGCTTCTCTTTGGGGTTGTCTTGATAGTGCACCCTTCACCATGGAAGACCCTATATGCCAGTTGTGTGGGAGCTGCAAGTCAGCTATAATCAAAGATCAACATTCAACCTTTACAATCCCTTTATGATAACTTCAAATATAAGCATTCATGATTTTTGTGTTCATAAGTGCTTATTTTTGGGGTTGTACTGGTGGTGTCTTCTCTTAACATCTAGCCATTATGTGAACTTTAGGGCTACACTTGTCATCATCATTACCCTAACTTGAGCATTGACTTGTGTTGTACTTATTAAGTAAGTGCTACTTGTTGGGGTAGTTTTACTTGACTCACACATCCAAACCATCCATGTACTTGGTTGAAACTTTGAGAAACACTCCAAGATTACCTGAAATGGAGAAATTGGTGGTATTATGATTCCATAAGTGCTTCTCTTTGGGGTTGTCTTGATAGTGCACCATCTACCATGGAAGACTATATGCCAGTTTTGTGGGTGCTGCAAGTCAGCGATAATCAAAGTTCAACATTCAACCTTTGAAAACACATTGGGATAACTTCAAATATAAGCATTCATGATTTTTGTGTCATAAGTGCTTCTCTTTGGGGTTGTCTTGGTGGTGTATTTTCTTCACATCTACCCATGTTGTAATGTTTAGGGATACACTTGTCATCATCATTACCCTAACTTGAGCATTGCCTTGTCTTGTACTAATTAGTAAGTGCTACTTGTTGGGGTAGTTTTACTTGACTCACACATCCAAACCATCCACTTATTAGGTAAGTGCTACTTGTTGGGGTAGTTTTACTTGACTCACACATCCAAACCACCCATGTACTTTGTTGAAACCTTGAGAAACACTCCAAGATTACCTAAAATGGAGCATTGGTGGTATTATGATTCCATAAGTGCTTCTCTTTGGGGTTGTCTTGATAGTGCACCATCTACCATGGAAGACCCTATATGCCAGTTTTGTGGGTGCTGCAAGTCAGCTATAATCAAAGATCAACATTCAACCTTTACAATCCCATTATGATAACTTCAAATATAAGCATTCATGATTTTTGTGTTCATAAGTGCTTCTCTTTGGGGTTGTCTTGGTGGTGTATTTTCTTCACATCTACCCATGTTGTAATGTTTAGGGATACACTTGTCATCATCATTACCCTAACTTGAGCATTGCCTTGTCTTGTACTTATTAAGTAAGTGCTACTTGTTGGGGTAGTTTTACTTGACTCACACATCCAAACCATCCATGTACTTGGTTGAAACTTTGAGAAACACTCCAAGATTACCTGAAATGGAGGCATTGGTGGTATTATTATTCCATACGTGCTTCTCTTTGGGGTTGTGTAGGTGGTGGTAACTGTTCATTTGCATATGATAAGCATTTGTAAAATGGCCTGGATTTACATGTGATTATTTCACAAACCAGTTGGATTTAACATACATTTTACCAGCTATTTCATTACTAGACAATGAATGTGTTTTAAAGCTGAGGAGTTGTTCTACATTGAAAGCACAAACACTGTTTAAACTTATTTCATATATAATTTGCTAATATTTACACATTGCGGATAAGAGATATTTCATGTGTGTTGGTCTGTCAAATAGTTAATGTTTACTATCTGCATTTTTGACTGTTTTTCTCTGCCAGACAGACCCATCAGCCCCCTCTTGTGTATGCAAATTGAAACATTATTGTCTTTGTCATGTGAAATTGTTCATTCAGGTCCGAATGGTTGGTCGTTTGCAAAACGTCAGACATATATCTGATACTTGCAAACAAAGGAGGATGAAACTGGTCATTTCAGAGCACTCTCTATATAAGATGAGCCGATTCTAGTGGTTCATGTCATTCCATCTTCTTCAACCAACGAGAAAACACTGAAGAGAGGGTCCAGAGACACTGGAAAATATTTGGACATCAAGTAAGTTGCCTTTTTAGTGAAAACATCTTAATTCATAATGATTACCCTAACTTGAGCATTGCTTTTGATAGTGCTACTTGTTGGGATAGTTTTACTTGACTCACACATCCAAACCATCCATGTACTTGGTTGAAACTTTGAGAAACACTCCAAGATTACCTAAAATGGAGGCATTGGTGGGATTATGATTCCATAAGTGCTTCTCTTTGGGGTTGTCTTGATAGTGCACCATCTACCATGGAAGACTCTATATGCCAGTTATGTGGGTGCTGCAAGTCAGCTATAATCAAAGATCAACATTCAACCTTTACAATCCCATTATGATAACTTCAAATATAAGCATTCATGATTTGTGTGTTCATAAGTGCTTCTCTTTGGGGTTGTCTTGGTGGTGTATTTTCTTCACATCTACCCATGTTGTAATGTTTAGGGATACACTTGTCATCATCATTACCCTAACTTGAGCATTGACTTGTGTTGTACTTATTAAGTAAGTGCTACTTGTTGGGGTAGTTTTACTTGACTCACACATCCAAACCACCCATGTACTTTGTTGAAACCTTGAGAAACACTCGAAGATTACCTAAAATGGAGGCATTGGTGGTATTATGATTCCATAAGTGCTTCTCTTTGGGGTTGTGTAGGTGGTGGTAACTGTTCATTTGCATATGATAAGCATTTGTAAAATGGCCTGGATTCACATGTGATTATTTCACAAACCAGTTGGATTCAACATAAATTTGACCAGCTATTTCATTACTAGACAATGAATGTGTTTTAAAGCTGAGGAGTTGTTCTACATTGAAAGCACAAACACTGTTTAAACTTATTTCATATATAATTTGCTAATATTTACACATTGCGGATAAGAGATATTTCATGTGTGTTGGTCTGTCAAATAGTTCATGTTCACTATCTGCATTTTTGACTGTTTTTCTCTGCCAGACAGACCCATCAGCCCCCTCTTGTGTATGCAAATTGAAACATTATTCTCTTTGTCATGTGAATTTGTTCATTCAGGTCCGAATGGTGGGTCGTTTGTAAAACGTCAGACATATATCTGATACTTGCAAACAAAGGAGGATGAAACTGGTCATTTCAGAGCACTCTCTATATAAGATGAGCCGATTCTAGTGGTTCATGTCATTCCATCTTCTTCAACCAACGAGAAAACACTGAAGAGAGGGTCCAGAGACACTGGAAAATATTTGGACATCAGGTAAGTTGCCTTTTCAGTGAAAACATCTTAATTCATAATGATTACCCTAACTTGAGCATTGCTTTTGATAGTGCTACTTGTTGGGATAGTTTTACTTGACTCACACATCCAAACCATCCATGTACTTGGTTGAAACTTTGAGAAACACTCCAAGATTACCTGAAATGGAGGCATTGGTGGTATTATGACTCCATAAGTGCTTCTCTTTGGGGTTGTCTTGATAGTGCACCCTTCACCATGGAAGACCCTATATGCCAGTTGTGTGGGTGCTGCAAGTCAGCTATAATCAAAGATCAACATTCAACCTTTACAATCCCATTATGATAACTTCAAATATAAGCATTCATGATTTTTGTGTTCATAAGTGCTTCTTTTTGGGGTTTTACTGGTGGTGTCTTCTCTTCACATCTATTCATTCTGTGAACTTTAGGGCTTCCCTTGTCATCATCATTACCCTAACTTGAGCATTGACTTGTGTTGTACTTATTAAGTAAGTGCTACTTGTTGGGGTAGTTTTACTTGACTCACACATCCAAACCACCCATATACTTTGTTGAAACCTTGAGAAACACTCCAAGATTACCTAAAATGGAGGCATTGTTGGTATTATGATTCCATAAGTGCTTCTCTTTGGGGTTGTCTTGATAGTGCACCATCTACCATGGAATACCCTATATGCCAGTTATGTGGGTGCTGCAAGTCAGCTATAATCAAAGATCAACATTCAATCTTTACAATCCCATTATGATAACTTCAAATATAAGCATTCATGATTTGTGTGTTCATAAGTGCTTCTCTTTGGGGTTGTCTTGGTGGTGTATTTTCTTCACATCTACCCATGTTGTAATGTTTAGGGATACACTTGTCATCATCATTACCCTAACTCGAGCATTGACTTGTGTTGTACTTATTAAGTAAGTGCTACTTGTTGGGGTAGTTTTACTTGACTCACACATCCAAACCACCCATGTACTTTGTTGAAACCTTGAGAAACACTCCAAGATTACCTAAAATGGAGGCATTGGTGGTATTAAGATTCCATAAGTGCTTCTCTTTGGGGTTGTCTTGATAGTGCACCATCTACCATGGAAGACCCTATATGCCAGTTTTGTGGGTGCTGCAAGTCAGCTATAATCAAAGATCAACATTCAACCTTTACAATCCCATTATGATAACTTCAAATATAAGCATTCATGATTTTTGTGTTCATAAGTGCTTCTCTTTGGGGTTGTCTTGGTGGTGTATTTTCTTCACATCTACCCATGTTGTAATGTTTAGGGATACACTTGTCATCATCATTACCCTAACTTGAGCATTGCCTTGTCTTGTACTTATTAAGTAAGTGCTACTTGTTGGGGTAGTTTTACTTGACTCACACATCCAAACCATCCATGTACTTGGTTGAAACTTTGAGAAACACTCCAAGATTACCTGAAATGGAGAAATTGGTGGTATTATGTTTCCATAAGTGCTTCTCTTTGGGGTTGTCTTGATAGTGCTGTTGTGCCTCCCCCACGCTCTAATCGATCCCAGGTGTTGCCCATCTTAATCAGGCCTACTGGGACTGATTAACACCTGGGATCTACCCTTCTTTAGGCTGCCGAGGACCGACGTCGGGCGTTCGGTTATTGAGAACCACCGTCACGAGAGACTGCATGTTCCAGCTCCGACCTCGCCAGATATCCAGTCCAACCCTGCCTTGTTTATGTTTGCTGATGTTGGAGATATTCAGTAAAGACATTATTTCCCTTTGTTTTGAGTGTCCGTGTCTCGCTACTTCTGGGTTCTTTGGCACATTTGGTTCTTCGGTCTCGCTGGGGTCTAACAAGTGCACCATCTACCATGGAAGACTATATGCCAGTTTTGTGGGTGCTGCAAGTCAGCGATAATCAAAGTTCAACATTCAACCTTTGAAAACACATTGGGATAACTTCAAATATAAGCATTCATGATTTTTGTGTCATAAGTGCTTCTCTTTGGGGTTGTCTTGGTGGTGTATTTTCTTCACATCTACCCATGTTGTAATGTTTAGGGATACACTTGTCATCATCATTACCCTAACTTGAGCATTGCCTTGTCTTGTACTAATTTAGTAAGTGCTACTTGTTGGGGTAGTTTTACTTGACTCACACATCCAAACCATCCACTTATTAGGTAAGTGCTACTTGTTGGGGTAGTTTTACTTGACTCACACATCCAAACCACCCATGTACTTTGTTGAAACCTTGAGAAACACTCCAAGATTACCTAAAATGGAGGCATTGGTGGTATTATGATTCCATAAGTGCTTCTCTTTGGGGTTGTCTTGATACTGCACCCTTCACCATGGAAGACCCTATATGCCAGTTGTGTGGGTGCTGCAAGTCAGCTATAATCAAAGATCAACATTCAACCTTTACAATCCCATTATGATAACTTCAAATATAAGCATTCATGATTTTTGTGTTCATAAGTGCTTCTTTTTGGGGTTTTACTGGTGGTGTCTTCTCTTCACATCTATTCATTCTGTGAACTTTAGGGCTTCACTTGTCATCATCATTACCCTAACTCGAGCATTGACTTGTGTTGTACTTATTAAGTAAGTGCTACTTGTTGGGGTAGTTTTACTTGACTCACACATCCAAACCACCCATGTACTTTGTTGAAACCTTGAGAAACACTCCAAGATTACCTAAAATGGAGGCATTGGTGGTATTATGATTCCATAAGTGCTTCTCTTTGGGGTTGTCTTGATAGTGCACCATCTACCATGGAAGACCCTATATGCCAGTTTTGTGGGTGCTGCAAGTCAGCTATAATCAAAGATCAACATTCAACCTTTACAATCCCATTATGATAACTTCAAATATAAGCATTCATGATTTTTGTGTTCATAAGTGCTTCTCTTTGGGGTTGTCATGGTGGTGTATTTTCTTCACATCTACCCATGTTGTAATGTTTAGGGATACACTTGTCATCATCATTACCCTAACTTGAGCATTGCCTTGTCTTGTACTTATTAAGTAAGTGCTACTTGTTGGGGTAGTTTTACTTGACTCACACATCCAAACCATCCACTTATTAGGTAAGTGCTACTTGTTGGGGTAGTTTTACTTGACTCACTCATCCAAACCACCCATGTACTTTGTTGAAACCTTGAGAAACACTCCAAGATTACCTGAAATGGAGCAATTGGTGGTATTATGATTCCATAAGTGCTTCTCTTTGGGGTTGTCTTGATAGTGCACCATCTACCATGGAAGACCCTATATGCCAGTTTTGTGGGTGCTGCAAGTCAGCTATAATCAAAGATCAACATTCAACCTTTACAATCCCATTATAATAACTTCAAATATAAGCATTCATGATTTTTGTGTTCATAAGTGCTTCTCTTTGGGGTTGTCTTGGTGGTGTATTTTCTTCACATCTACCCATGTTGTAATGTTTAGGGATACACTTGTCATCATCATTACCCTAACTTGAGCATTGCCTTGTCTTGTACTTATTAAGTAAGTGCTACTTGTTGGGGTAGTTTTACTTGACTCACACATCCAAACCATCCACTTATTAGGTAAGTGCTACTTGTTGGGGTAGTTTTACTTGACTCACTCATCCAAACCACCCATGTACTTTGTTGAAACCTTGAGAAACACTCCAAGATTACCTGAAAAGGAGCAATTGGTGGTATTATGATTCCATAAGTGCTTCTCTTTGGGGTTGTCTTGATAGTGCACCATCTACCATGGAAGACCCTATATGCCAGTTTTGTGGGTGCTGCAAGTCAGCTATAATCAAAGATCAACATTCAACCTTTACAATCCCATTATAATAACTTCAAATATAAGCATTCATGATTTTTGTGTTCATAAGTGCTTCTCTTTGGGGTTGTCTTGGTGGTGTATTTTCTTCACATCTACCCATGTTGTAATGTTTAGGGATACACTTGTCATCATCATTATCCTAACTTGAGCATTGCCTTGTCTTGTACTTATTAAGTAAGTGCTACTTGTTGGGGTAGTTTTACTTCACTCACACATCCAAACCATCCATGTACTTTGTTGAAACTTTGAGAAACACTCCAAGATTACCTGAAATGGAGAAATTGGTGGTATTATGATTCCATAAGTGCTTCTCTTTGGGGTTGTCTTGATAGTGCACCATCTACCATGGAAGACTCTATATGCCAGTTTTGTGGGTGCTGCAAGTCAGCGATAATCAAAGTTCAACATTCAACCTTTGAAAACACATTGGGATAACTTCAAATATAAGCATTCATGATTTTTGTGTCATAAGTGCTTCTCTTTGGGATTGTCTTGGTGGTGTATTTTCTTCACATCTACCCATGTTGTAATGTTTAGGGATACACTTGTCATCATCATTACCCTAACTTGAGCATTGCCTTGTCTTGTACTAATTTAGTAAGTGCTACTTGTTGGGGTAGTTTTACTTGACTCACACATCCAAACCATCCATGTACTTTGTTGAAACCTTGAGAAACACTCTAAGATTACCTGAAATGGAAGCATTGGTGGTATTATGATTCCATAAGTGCTTCTCTTTGGGGTTGTCTTGATAGTGCACCATCTACCATGGAAGACCCTATATGCCAGTTGTGTGGGTGCTGCAAGTCAGCTATAATCAAAGATCAACATTCAACCTTTACAATCCCATTATGATAACTTCAAATATAAGCATTCATGATTTGTGTGTTCATAAGTGCTTCTCTTTGGGGTTTTACTGGTGGTGTCTTCTCTTCACATCTATTCATTCTGTGAACTTTAGGGCTACACTTGTCATCATCATTACCCTAACCTGAGCATTGACTTGTGTTTTACTTATTAAGTAAGTGCTACTTGTTGGGGTAGTTTTACTTGACTCACACATCCAAACCACCCATGTACTTTGTTGAAACCTTGAGAAACACTCCAAGATTACCTGAAATGGAGGCATTGGTGGTATTATTATTCCATAAGTGCTTCTCTTTGGGGTTGTGTAGGTGGTGGTAACTGTTCATTTGCATATGATAAGCATTTGTAAAATGGCCTGGATTTACATGTGATTATTTCACAAACCAGTTGGATTCAACATAAATTTGACCAGCTATTTCATTACTAGACAATGAATGTGTTTTAAAGCTGAGGAGTTGTTCTACATTGAAAGCACAAACACTGTTTAAACATATTTCATATATAATTTGCTAATATTTACACATTGCGGATAAGAGATAGATCATGTGTGTTGGTCTGTCAAATAGTTAATGTTCACTATCTGCATTTTTGACTGTTTTTCTCTGCCAGACAGACCCATCAGCCCCCTCTTGTGTATGCAAGTTGAAACATTATTGTCTTTGTCATGTGAATTTGTTCATTCAGGTCCGAATGGTGGGTCGTTTGCAAAACGTCAGACATATATCTGATACTTGCAAACAAAGGAGGATGAAACTGGTCATTTCAGAGCACTCTCTATATAAGATGAGCCGGTTCTAGTGGTTCATGTCATTCCATCTTCTTCAACCAACGAGAAAACACTGAAGAGAGGGTCCCGAGACACTGGAAAATATTTGGACATCAAGTAAGTTGCCTTTTTAGTGAAAACATCTTAATTCATAATGATTACCCTAACTTGAGCATTGCTTTTGATAGTGCTACTTGTTGGGATAGTTTTACTTGACTCACACATCCAAACCATCCATGTACTTTGTTGAAACTTTGAGAAACACTCCAAGATTACCTGAACTGGAGGCATTGGTGGTATTATGATTCCATACGTGCTTCTCTTTAGGGTTGTCTTGATAGTGCACCCTTCACCATGGAATACCCTATATGCCAGTTGTGTGGGAGCTGCAAGTCAGCTATAATCAAAGATCAACATTCAACCTTTACAATCCCATTATGATAACTTCAAATATAAGCATTCATGATTTTTGTGTTCATAAGTGCTTATTTTTGGGGTTGTACTGGTGGTGTCTTCTCTTAACATCTAGCCATTATGGGAACATTAGGGCTACACTTGTCATCATCATTACCCTAACTTGAGCATTGACTTGTGTTGTACTTATTAAGTAAGTGCTACTTGTTGGGGTAGTTTTACTTGACTCACACATCCAAACCATCCATGTACTTTGTTGAAACCTTGAGAAACACTCCAAGATTACCTAAAATGGAGGCATCGGTGGAATTATGATTCCATAAGTGCTTCTCTTTGGGGTTGTCTTGATAGTGCACCATCTACCATGGAAGACTCTATATGCCAGTTTTGTGGGCGCTGCAAGTCAGCGATAATCAAAGTTCAACATTCAACCTTTGAAAACACATTGGGATAACTTCAAATATAAGCATTCATGATTTTCGGGTCATAAGTGCTTCTCTTTGGGGTTGTCTTGGTGGTGTATTTTCTTCACATCTACCCATGTTGTAATGTTTAGGGAGACACTTGTCATCATCATTACCCTAACTTGAGCATTGACTTGTGTTGTACTTATTAGGTAAGTGCTACTTGTTGGGGTAGTTTTACTTGACTCACACATCCAAACCACCCATGTACTTTGTTGAAACCTTGAGAAACACTCCAAGATTACCTGAAATGGAGGCATTGGTGGTATTATGATTCCATAAGTGCTTATCTTTGGGGTTGTCTTGATAGTGCACCCTTCACCATGGAAGACCCTATATGCCAGTTGTGTGGGTGCTGCAAGTCAGCTATAATCAAAGATCAACATTCAACCTTTACAATCCCATTATGATAACTTCAAATATAAGCATTCATGATTTTTGTGTTCATAAGTGCTTCTTTTTGGGCTTGTACTGGTGATGTCTTCTCTTAACATCTAGCCATTATGTGAACATTAGGGATACACTTGTCATCATCATTACCCTAACTTGAGCATTGCCTTGTGTTGTACTTATTAGGTAAGTGCTACATGTTGGGGTAGTTTTACTTGACTCACACATCCAAACCACCCATGTACTTTGTTGAAACCTTGAGAAACACTCCAAGATAACCTAAAATGGAGGCATTGGTGGTATTATGATTCCATAAGTGCTTCTCTTTGGGGTTGTCTTGATAGTGCACCATCTACCATGGAAGACCCTATATGCCAGTTTTGTGGGTGCTGCAAGTCAGCTATAATCAAAGATCAACATTCAACCTTTACAATCCCATTATGATAACTTCAAATATAAGCATTCATGATTTTTGTGTTCATAAGTGCTTCTCTTTGGGGTTGTCTTGGTGGTGTATTTTCTTCACATCTACCCATGTTGTAATGTTTAGGGATACACTTGTCATCATCATTACCCTAACTTGAGCATTGCCTTGTCTTGTACTTATTAAGTAAGTGCTACTTGTTGGGGTAGTTTTACTTGACTCACACATCCAAACCATCCATGTACTTGGTTGAAACTTTGAGAAACACTCCAAGATTACCTGAAATGGAGAAATTGGTGGTATTATGATTCCATAAGTGCTTCTCTTTGGGGTTGTCTTGATAGTGCACCATCTACCATGGAAGACTCTATATGCCAGTTGTGTGGGTGCTGCAAGTCAGCGATAATCAAAGTTCAACATTCAACCTTTGAAAACACATTGGGATAACTTCAAATATAAGCATTCATGATTTTTGTGTCATAAGTGCTTCTCTTTGGGGTTGTCTTGGTGGTGTATTTTCTTCACATCTACCCATGTTGTAATGTTTAGGGATACACTTGTCATCATCATTACCCTAACTTGAGCATTGCCTTGTCTTGTACTTATTAAGTAAGTGCTACTTGTTGGGGTAGTTTTACTTGACTCACACATCCAAACCATCCATGTACTTGGTTGAAACTTTGAGAAACACTCCAAAATTACCTGAAATGGAGAAATTGGTGGTATTATGATTCCATAAGTGCTTCTCTTTGGGGTTGTCTTGATAGTGCACCATCTACCATGGAAGACTCTATATGCCAGTTTTGTGGGTGCTGCAAGTCAGCGATAATCAAAGTTCAACATTCAACCTTTGAAAACACATTGGGATAACTTCAAATATAAGCATTCATGATTTTTGTGTCATAAGTGCTTCTCTTTGGGGTTGTCTTGGTGGTGTATTTTCTTCACATCTACCCATGTTGTAATGTTTAGGGATACACTTGTCATCATCATTACCCTAACTTGAGCATTGCCTTGTCTTGTACTAATTTAGTAAGTGCTACTTGTTGGGGTAGTTTTACTTGACTCACACATCCAAACCATCCATGTACTTTGTTGAAACCTTGAGAAACACTCTAAGATTACCTGAAATGGAAGCATTGGTGGTATTATGATTCCATAAGTGCTTCTCTTTGGGGTTGTCTTGATAGTGCACCATCTACCATGGAAGACCCTATATGCCAGTTGTGTGGGTGCTGCAAGTCAGCTATAATCAAAGATCAACATTCAACCTTTACAATCCCATTATGATAACTTCAAATATAAGCATTCATGATTTGTGTGTTCATAAGTGCTTCTCTTTGGGGTTTTACTGGTGGTGTCTTCTCTTCACATCTATTCATTCTGTGAACTTTAGGGCTACACTTGTCATCATCAGTACCCTAACTTGAGCATTGACTTGTGTTGTACTTATTAGGTAAGACCTACTTGTTGGGGTAGTTTTACTTGACTCACACATCCAAACCATGTACTTTGTTGAAACCTTGAGAAACACTCCAAGATTACCTAAAATGGAGGCTATGGTGGTATTATGATTCCATAAGTGCTTATCTTTGGGGTTTTCTTGATAGTGCACCATCTACCATGGAAGACCCTATATGCCAGTTTTGTGGGTGCTGCAAGTCAGCGATAATCAAAGTTCAACATTCAACCTTTGAAAACACATTGTGATAACTTCAAATATAAGCATTCATGATTTGTGTGTTCATAAGTTCATCTCTTTGGGGTTGTATTGGTGGTGTATTTTCTTCACATCTACCCATGTTGTAATGTTTAGGGATACACTTGTCATCATCATTACCCTAACTTGAGCATTGACTTGTGTTGTACTTATTTAGTAAGTGCTACTTGTTGGGGTAGTTTTACTTGACTCACACATCCAAACCATCCATGTACTTTGTTGAAACCTTGAGAAACACTCCAAGATTACCTGAAATTGAGGCATTGGTGGTATTATGATTCCATAAGTGCTTCTCTTTGGGGTTGTCTTGATAGTGCACCCTTCACCATGGAAGACCCTAGATGGCTAGGTGTTTTAAAGCTGATGAATTGTTCTACATTGAAAGCACAAACACTGTTTAAACTTATTTCATATATAATTTGCTAATATTTACACATTGCGGATAAGAGATATTTCATGTGTGTTGGTCTGTCAAATAGTTAATGTTAACTATCTGCATTTTTGACTGTTTTTCTCTGCCAGACAGACCCATCAGCCCCCTCTTGTGTATGCAAATTGAAACATTATTGTCTTTGTCATGTGAAATTGTTCATTCAGGTCCGAATGGTGCAAAACGTCAGACATATATCTGATACTTGCAAACAAAGGAGGATGAAACTGGTCATTTCAGAGCACTCTCTATATAAGATGAGCCGATTCTAGTGGTTCATGTCATTCCATCTTCTTCAACCAACGATAAAACACTGAAGAGAGGGTCCAGAGACACTGGAAAATATTTGGAAATCAAGTAAGTTGTCTTTTTTAGTGAAAACATCTTGATTCATAATGATTACCCTAACTTGAGCATTGCTTTTGATAGTGCTACTTGTCTTGATAGTGCACCCTTCACCATGGAATACCCTATATGCCAGTTTTGTGGGTGCTGCAATTAAGCTATAACCAAATATCAACATTCAACCTTTGAAAACACATTATGATATCTTCAAATATAAGCATTCATTATTTTTGTGTTCATAAATGCTTCATCTTCTTCCAGGCTAAGGTGGACCTGGACCTTGACTGCCCTCCCCCAGGGACCATACCAGCGGCCCAGCCAACCCGCTACTACCACTGCAGCAAGCCATGAGTGAAGCTGACCGATGTCATGAGAAGGTTACAAGAGACATGGCTGTAAGCGAGGCGAGCAGAGAGTTGGCCAGCAACAGAACCAACACAGAGACAAGAACTTTACTCTGAAAAGCGGTTACACTGGCTCCGGCACAAACGGCAGCTTTAAGTGTTATAACCCCAATAAAGAAGGACACTTTGCAAGAGATTGCCTGGAGGAAAGCCGATTCAACCAGAGGCGTGGCCACAGTGATGATCATGATTCCGAACGCAACCAGCGCAGAGGGTCCAGCTGACTGGAGGGGAGGAGCAGGAGGGCGACGGGTCCACCACAGCTGAGGTCAACAAACAGGGAAGTGACACACGTAGACATACAGCAGCATACACACACACATGAGGGAAGCCATTGACATTAGAAGCACGACACACACCACAAACAGGCACATACGTACTGTATAACTAGAACATATTGATCCAAAGGATGTTGCCTTTTCTATAATTGATTAATATTACAATTTGCAATGGTATTTCATTTGGGAAAATACAACTTGTCAATAACCTGACCCTAACCCTGACTCCAACCACTAACCCTAAAAAAAGAGCCATGTTGATATCAATCATGTTAATGAGGTTAATATGTTAATGTTGAAAGATCCGTATGATACTGAGGAGATTGCTAATTTTGTACATGTTGAATGTTAGATTACAAGTAGAATACGTTCGTATCGCATATGAGCTGATATACAACCAAAGAGTATAATAAAATAACAGCTATATAAAATAGATAATGTTACTTGCATTGGAGGCAATGCTGTGTTGCTGTTGACAAAGTGATTAAATCTTAAATAGTTCAAATTGACCGGAACCTTTTATGAAACTTTAATTAAAAACCTACTAACCCTATATGATTGCTTTAAATAGGACAGCACCAATGAGAATGTTAAGTAAGTAAGTAAGTAAATGTAAAATATGTAAACAAAGGTGTGACGGGGCCTTATGGTATATTTGTGTGAGGCTTCTAATACATACAAAGTATTTGGCTTTGGTCTTAATCACCTGCTTAGGTTTTACAAGAAGAAATAGAGTGGTACTTTTATCACAGTGTTATATTACAGTGTGACATTTTATTTAGAAAAAAAAAGAAAAGTGGAGGCCAGTATTCGATGAACCTATACAATTATTTCACTGAGAACACCCTTTAACTAATCTGGATTCATGTTATCAGGTTCTATAAGAACTGTTATATATGTAATAATGTTATTTTAAGATTACAATTTTCACACAATTAGGAAACGTTTTTTTATATAATTTCATTTCTGGATGCTTGATCAGTGTATGCTAGCAGACATTTAGGAGGAAATCACTTAAGGTGCTCATCTAACTGGGACAGGGTGAACCAAGCGGTCCCTGCTTATCAGTTGTCAAGTGAAGATTCCCTTCCCCCGCCCTTTCCTCCCCTTGTGGTGATCTCGAGCTTCTCCTTAGTGTCTGACGAGAGGCAGAACACTGGTTTCTTTATGCACAAGATAAAGCTCCTCTTGTGTTTCTTCGAGGGATAACTCACACACCTTGAGCACATGTTTTGTTTGTTTTGTATTATTTTTGGTTTGTTTTTGTTTTTGTCATTCCTAGATTCGACATCTCAGCAGAAAAACTGAGTTCAGACGGTCAAGCGGTAGCCATTGTGTCAGTTACACAGACAATTCTATCATCACAAACTTGAAGGTATATCGACTCAACACATGTTGTAATGATGTCCTATTCATGGTTTATACGGGTGCGACAAAAAGGAGGGGGTGTGAATGGCCCTAGACAGGAGGCTTTGCCTCCCAGCATGGTAGTTTCTGTATTATGATAAGTTGACACATGGGAAGGACCATGTGTCAAGAGGAGGGAGGGAGACTGCCCTACACCAATATATTCAAAGGACTCAAATTACTCACAAATTTTTCTCACACACATTTTTTGGGTAATAATGATTACCATAAAGAAGGTCAAAGTGTAATGAAGACTGTGTAAGGAACAACTTTTTTCATCACAAATAGATTGTGGTTTCCTTGGATGCGTTGCTACTCCCTAGGCCACTGCCAGCTGTAAAAAGTGAAGTTCATGTGAGAAATCAAGATGATGTGTCTAAAGGAAATGATAGAGTAGACAGAGCTGCAAAAGCGGTAGCATTAAGACAGGAAATGCATACTACTAACGTGCACACTCCACTGGAAGTACCTCCTCTCTCCCTACAGGAGGTCCAACAATAGGCGGATGGAAATGAAAAGAACCACTGGACAAAGGGTGGTTCTACCGAAAGGGAGGGGGTGTGGTTTGGACCATTCCAAATCCTCATTACTCATGCGGCAGTGAAGGTGGAGGGACGAGCCACGTGGGTTCACGAGTACCACAGCAAATGTTCACCATCACCAGCAGGAGACCACAGGCCTCTAAGCCAGAAAGAGAAGTAGCTGACAATACACTAGATGATGAATGTGGCTCTAACTATATACACGATACACGTACATATTGGAACTGTGCTAACCATTCTTATTGTAGGTCCTATCCTAGGGTGGGAGAGGCAAAACCTCCCTAGAACAGACGACCTGACTTACGAGAGCACGTTGCCCTAACACACATAACATATATTATCCTGATCCACACTGTTACGGCTGTGTGTGTAGCCGTAGTGTTTGTGTTTTCTTATCGTTTCTCCCAGGTAACGGCTTGATTGAGCACAGGTGTGCTCAATCAGGATAAGAGGATAAAAGGCTGGGAGAGACACTTCCATGGGGCCAGTGGGCCAGACGAAAACTCCCGAGTTGTTCTTGTGGGTTCTGTTTGAGACAACGGCAGTATTAGATATCTTAGTTTTGTAGGTTGTCCGTGGAAGTTTAGGTTGTGGCTATTTAGCGTTACTTGTATTTTGATCAGTTAGTGTAGGGTTAGTAGTTTTAATTTCATGTGTTTCTCGGAAACCTGTTTTGTTACCCTTTCACAATAAACCTTGTTTATTTTTGTATTCTCCCATCTCCTCTGGTTCTTGTCCCCCCCGGTTTTTATATTATTACATCCCATATCCCCTAGATCTGGTATGGGGTCATAACAAGTGGGGGCTCGTCCGGGATCAGTGGGCAAGGATGGAAGAGTCGGGTTTGGTCAATTCGATTTAAGTTTGTTGATAAAGGATTGAGTCAGACCTTGTCTTCGGTGGCTATCGCGGTGAGTACTGCTGTCTGGATGTCTGTGGTCCAGCCTTCAATAAGAAATGTGCAGCTTCCTCTGTCAGATTAGGTCGGCCACCCTTTTATTATTTTGCCTTTCTTGTTTTCGGAGCGAATTCTGGGTTGGGACTGCGTTCCCTGTTGGGGGTAGACGCCTCGTGCCCGGCAAGCTCCAGAAGAAAGGTAGGGATAGCTTCTGCTTAGGTAGGACGGGGGAAGTTGTTTTCGGAAGGCTGGGCTTGTTTACATATCGTGTGTGTGATATCCGGCATCAGTGGTTATCGCGTGGCTGCCGGTGGATAGTGTCAGGAGGTAAATAAAATATCGAAGCTATTTGTTTTTAGCATACCTTAGTGTCACGTTTATTCTCTTGGTGAGGATGGCAGTGTTTGATTTAGACGCATTTGTGGCTAATCCTACTCTGGGTCAGGTGGATGACTGTAGGAAGGAGGATTTACATGAGATTGCAAAACATTTTGGCATGTCTATTTCGCGAGGTCTTGTTAAACGGGAAGTAAAACATATCCTCATAAATGGGCTAATGCAGAAGGGGGTTTTGACATCACAGGGTGAGGGGGGAACAGCTGATATGGTGGTTATGAATATGGAAGTGGCATCCTCGGACTGAGCAGTTGCCTGTTGATGCTACTCCCGCTGTGGCGTCTAGGGGGGAAGAAAGGAAGGCGTTCACCTTACCACGCTATTACGCTCACTCCACAGGAACATCTCCTAGCCCTACGGTGGATTCCCGGCTTAAGTTGCGGTTAGCTCGTCTCCAACTGGACAAAGAGCGAGAAGTACAGCAGCGAGAGGAACGTGACAAAGATCGAGAGGAACGTGACAAAGAGCGAGACATGCAGGAACGTGACAAAGAGCGAGACATGCAGGACAAAGACAGGGAGCGAGCGTTTCAGCTTGAATTGAAGCGGTTGGTGGTGCGTGAGTTAGAGTTGCGGGGAGGCGGCTCTAACCCTGCACTCTCCCTCCGGCTTCAATGTAAGTAAAAACGTTTGTTTGGTCCCTGTATTCCAGGAGTCTGAAGTCGAGTCCTACTTCGGGGCGTTTGAGTGTATGGCTGATGCCATGAGCTGGCCTAAGGACGTGTGGGCCGCGCTTCTGCAATGCAAACTAACGGGTAAGGCTCGGAAGGCTTACTTTTCTCTCTCTCGGGAAGACAGCCGCGACTATGAAAAAGTAAGTGCCAGAAGCTTATAGGCTGCGTTTTCGAAATTTTAAGAAAACAGCAGGCCTAACCTACATTGAGTTTGCCAGAGAGAAAGAGATGCTATCGGACAGGTGGTGTTCATCAGCCAGGGTAGACAATTTCGTTAAGCTACGAGAGCTACTGTTGCTGGAGGAGTTTAAAAACGGTGTGCCAGAGCGCACTGTGGTTTATTTAAACGAACAAAAGGCGACCACTTTGCAGCAGGCCTCTACTCTGGCGGAGTAGCGTCTTCCTTGAAAACTAGCGACACGCGTGTCAACCAGTTTAGTGCACCTTCATTGGGTTCGAAGGGGGAGAGACTGTGTTTCTTTTGTCACAAAACTAGGCATTGTTTTGCTGATTGCATGGCATTAAAGAGAAAACAGTTGCCAGCTGCAGGTCCAGTGCCACCAAAGTTTGTGGGACTGATTAAAACAGTGTTCCCCGGTGGCCAGCCCATTGAGAACAGGGTGCCTGACAAATGTTTTACACCGTTTGTTTTTTTTGGATTTGTGTCTCTCACCGGAAAATCTGAGGACCAGCGCCCGGTCACGGTGTTGCGAGACACCGGTGGCTCACAGTCCTTCATTCTTTCCAGTGTTCTGCCCGTGAGTGCTGCATCTGCCTGTGGCATGAGCACCATAGTGCGAGGTATCGAAATGGGGTTTGTGCCCGCACCTCTTCACCGCATGCATGTGAAGTCTAACCTAGTCACTGGTTTCTTCCCAGTAGCCGTCCGCTCCTGTTTTCCCATTGAAGGCATTGATTTTATAATGGGAAACGACATAGCTGGTGGTAAGGTCTATCCTTCTCCTGAGGTTGTTGATGTTCCCATTTCTGAAATTGGACCTGATGACCTAGCCACCAGTCATCCGAATGTGTTTACAGTCAGTGTGCTGACTAGAGCTCAAGCCAGAAAGCAAGACCAGGATGTTGACTTCCGTCTTGTCTGAGAACCAGTGGCCATCGGTTGGTGGGCTGGGAAAAGGAACTTCAAAGGAGTCAGACAAGGTAGCAGAACGTACTACTGTTGCTGAGGTATCACTGCCGCTGACCCGAAATGCACTCATCAGTGCTCAGAAAGCAGATCCGTCCGTAGGCAAGTGTTTCGCTGCGGTTGTTGAGGATCCTAGTAAGTGCAGTGAGAAGCAGACATTTATTATGAGTGACGGGGTGCTGATGCGTAACTGGATTTCACGGGCAGGTGATGCAAGTGGGGACTGGGGCACAGTTCAACAGATAGTGGTACCGGTTGGTTGTCGACAGCATGTTCTTGAGCTAGCACACGAACATTTATGGTCTGGACATCTAGGGATCACTAAGACGTATGACCGTATCCTAAGACACTTCTTCTGGCCAGGACTGAAAGCTGATGTGGTGCGTTTTTGTAACACTTGCCGCACCTGCCAAATTGTGGGAAAACCGAACCAGGTAGTGCCTCCAGCGCCGTTGCGGCCTATCCCTGCTGTTGGTGAGCCATTTGATCATGTCATTGTAGACTGTTTTGGTCCATTGCCCAGGACAAAAGCTGGTCACCAGTTTTTGTTAACTGTTATGTGTGTTACCACGCGTTTTCCTGAGGCAATTCCTCTACGAAGAATCACTGGTCCAGCCATCACAAAAGCGCTGACTAAGTTCTTTACTACCTTTGGGTTACCAAAAATCGTGCAGACTGATCAAGGAACTAATTTCCTTTCCAGGACCTTTAAGCAGACTTTGCAGTCTTTAGGTGTCTCTCACGCAGTGTCTAGTGCATATCACCCAGAGTCACAGGGCGCGCTGGAGTGCTGGCATCAAACTTTAAAGTCCATGTTAAGGAAGTACTGTGGAGATACAGGAAAACAATGGGATGAGGGAGTCCCCTTTGTTCTCTTTGCTATCCTTGACGCAAAGCAAGAGTCTCTTGGATTTAGCCCAGCTGAACTTGTGTTTGGGCACAATGTGCGTTAACGCCGTTACTGTACCAGATTCGTTCCCATTGCCTCGCATGGAAGACTGCATTGATAGCATTGGTCCAGCGGCCTTCATTACTAAACTAGACCTACTAAAAGGATACTGGCAGGTTCCGTTAACATCCCGAGCCTCTAACATCTCTGCTTTTGTAACGCCTGACCATTTCTTGCAGTACACAGTGATGGCGTTTGGGATGAGGAATGCACCTGCCACATTTCAACGGATGATGCACCTGGTGTTAGGGGATGTCCCCTGTTGCAAAGTTTACCTGGATGATGTGGTGGTATACTCCAATAACTGGGCTGACCATATTGCTAGTTTGACCGTCGTATTCCAGCGACTCACTGAGGCGTCCTTGACTCTTAATCTTGCCAAGTGTGAGTTTGGTAAGGCCGTTGTCACCTACCTGGGGAAACAGGTTGGTCATGGGCAGGTTCGTCCAGTGGATGCCAAAGTTACTGCTATGCTGTCCTACCCTATCCCCACGACTAGACGGGAACTTCGACGTTTCCTGGGCATGACGGGTTACTACAGATGCTTTTGCAGGAACTTCTCTGTGGTGGTTGCTCCACTTACCAAGCTGTGTAGCCCTATTTTGCCCTTTATGTGGAGTGATGAATGTCAGCATGCCTTTGATGCTGCCAAGTCACTCCTCTGCAGTGCTCCTGTTCTGGTTGCGCCTTCTCCCTTCCGTTCAGACTAGAGGTTGATGCTAGTGCTTCTGGAGCCGGTGCTGTGTTACTGCAGTGTGGAGAGGGAGATGTATGCCATCCTGTGTGCTACTTCTCAACCAAATTCAATCGTCATCAACTGAACTATTCCACCATTGAGAAGGAGACCTTGGCCATGCTCCTTGCTCTCCAGCACTTCGAAGTGTATGTTGGCTCTAGTTCACACCCAGTGATTGTGTACACCGACCATAACCCCCTTGTGTTTTTAGCTAAGATGTACAACCACAACCAGCGGTTGATGCGTTGGGCCCTATTGGTGCAGGGCTACAACTTGGAGATCAGGCACAAAAAGGGGGCAGACAACGGATGGTGGCGGATGCACTGTCCCGTGGGTGAGATGGTCTGCAGTTATCTCTGCCAGTACATTTTTCACTCATTGCACTACATCATATTTACACTATACATATTTTCAGTTACTCTTACATATTGCAAACTACACGTTTGCTCTTATGTGGGGGGGTGTTACGGCTGTGTTTTCTTATTGTTTCTCCCAGGTAACGGCTTGATTGAGCACAGGTGTGCTCAAGACACTTCCATGGGGCCAGTGGGCCAGACGACAACTCCCGAGTTGTTCTTGTGGGTTCTGTTTGAGACAACGGCAGTATTAGATATCTTTGTTTTGTAGGTTGTCCGTGGAAGTTTAGGTTGTGGCTATTTAGCGTTACTTGTATTTTGATCAGTTAGTGTAGGGTTAGTAGTTTTCATTTCATGTGTTTCTCGGAAACCAGTTTTGTTACCCTTTCACAATAAACCTTGTTTCTTTTTGTATTCTCCCATCTCCTCTTGTTCTTGTCCCCCCCAGTTTTTATATTGTTACATCCCATATCCCATAGATCTGGTATGGGGTCGTAACACACACGTACGCCGCCAATATGTGGTGGAGATATGCTAATAATACAAGATCAACTGGTAAATCGAATTGTTGATTGGGGGTAATGCTGACCCCAAATCATGTCTAGGAAGATGACTCACAGTGTGGCCGGGTGTCTAATGATGATGGGGACAGCATTACCGAGTAATGATTTTACAAAGTTTGACCCGACGATATCGCAAAATAACATAGACTCTGACTGCACGGATTTAACCGTACATGTGGCCCCACAGGAGGCACATAGATCCAGAGATGACCTTGTGTAGTACACCCTTGACATGTGTGTAGTAGCAGTTGGGTCCCAACCGCTTGGAGATATACACGTGGATAAATGTATGAAGATATTTTCCTTTTGCACATTTAAAGGGCACGACTAAAAATTATATTTTAAAAAGCATGATGGAATGTGGGGAACCGACGTCCCCAACGATTTCAAAATATAGACGACCACACAGAAGTTCGGTCTTGCACTGTTTCTACAACTAGGCGTGAGTAAGCTTCTTCTTATGGCAGAGACAACTAACTATCGACTTCAATCATTTGTTAACAGCACACTAGCCTCCGTTGGGGCAATCAAGGAGGAACTAACTAGCTTACGGTTGGTTGTAATGCAAAATAGAATGGTCTTGGACCAGCTGACAGCGTCTTCAGGAGGGGTTTGTGTTGTGGTGGGTTCATCGTGTTGCACATATATCCCAGACAACGATGCGGATGGCAAGAAAATAGACCGAGCAATGCAGAACCTGACAGCCCTTTCGCGACGCCATGAGCGAGGACAATATCACCGCAGACGATGACTACGGGGTATGCTTTCGTCTTGGAAACACTGATAGGTATCTGGGCAGGGGGACTCTTGGTGTTACTTTGCATATGTTCAATGTGTGGGATTCCCTGCATGCAGAATCTGGTAGTTAAGGCCATAAACAAAAGGGAAGCACACGTCTTCATGAAGTGGAATGCTGATAGCGACGACTGGACTCCACCATTTGTGGACGTTAACTGGGCACATCTGAATGAATAGGGATCCTGAACCTTTCCCCTAATCTTGTCACGGTTACGGTGGTTGGCAGGGGGCGTGGCCTAGCCACGTGCGCTGGTGGCGCACACACTCCTGTCAACAATCACGTTGGTTGGCAGGGGGCGTGGCCTAGCCACGTGCGCTGGTAGCGCACACACGCTCCTGTCAACAATCACGTTGGTTGGCAGGGGGCGTGGCCAAGCCACGTGCGCTGGCCACACACACACACACCTGGACTCAATTTCCCCCGTGTAATTTGTTCATCACCTCACCTGGGGTATATATACGTTGTCTTTCCTTTACCCCAGCGTGAGGTCGTTACTTTACTATTCACGTAGTTCTCCCGTCTGGTACCCATCGCCTGCCAACTACCTGCCGGTACTCCGCACCCGATACCCCAGGTACAGACTCCTTCCCCTGTCCCGGACTACCCGCCGGTCAACTGCCTGCCGGTACTCCGCGGATCGTCCTCCCCGTGTACCCTTGTGTTTTGTGTGTTTGGAAATAAAACCGTCTGGTATCACTCTCCACTTGTCGGCGTCTGCGTTCGGGGTCCAACCCACTCCCTCTCTCGTGACAAATCTATGATTATTGAGGAGGGACGGTGGGGGGGAGTGCCCCCTATGGTCCCAAGTCGCAAAACCGTGATCATGGAGGCGGGGTTAGAGGAGGCATTGCTATTCACCAAGATGAAGACCTCACCAGTGTGTACCAGACTGTATCCCCTGCTGCTGATTTAATGTGTTGAATGTGTTGAATATGTGTTCTGTTTTTTTCCCCCTGAGTGAATATGATGAACTTTATTTTGTAATTAATGGTAGAAACAGCTTTCAGTAATATCATGTTTTCTTGGTGCTAATGAAGATGTAATAGTAGACCTAACAAGGCGTAAAACATTGGATGTTTTAAGTAACCTGACCAACTAAGGTGATATTTTACCTTTAGTGATGCCTGACGATGCAGATGTATTGTATTGTTATGAATACTTCAAATCATCAATGAAGTGTGTTTTTTTCCATTTGTTTAATTGTTGTGTGATAATTATGATGATAATAATCAAAAGGGAGGAAATGTAATGGAAAAATCATATGTTGTCCCTTCTATCACTCTGTTTATTGACCTCAGGGTTCTAGTAGAGAATGCAAATGTAGTTCTCCCTATCACCCCTTTTGTCCTATTGTCCTGAGGGGTCTTGTCTTCTTCTTATCCTGTTTGACCAACTATAATGTTTATCTCACAGCGGGGGACAGTGGCTATTGCAGCCTACAGCTGTTGAAGGGGGATTGGCATACAACTATTGAGCTAGATCAAAGGCTTGGCCGTTCCTGGTTCAACACCTCTGGCTTCCTCTGTCTGCACGAGAGTTCCTCTGTCCCGTGCCGGAGATGGGGGTGTTGGAGCCAGGTGGTCAAGACTTGCATCATTGGAGTGAAAGACAGTGTCTTAGGGGCAGTCCTAAGAAGGGATAAATACTGAGTGTTGCCAGCATTACGGTGGACTTCCCTGCATCCTCACCTCATAGGATTCGGGGCTCCCGACAAAGCTTTGTCTGTCTGACTGTCTGTCTATATGTCTGTTTGGCCACTTGTCTACTTGTCTACTTGTATTTGTTCATTGTGTTCTGCTTGCTTGATAAATCTTCAAACTTAATTGAGTTCATGTGTGACAGTTCTTATTGATTGATAATTTGCCTTCTTATTCACGTAGATTTCCACCACACAAGCGAGATTTACAAACAGCAGTTTTAGAACTATTCAAGGGAGAAGGACAGAAGTTGTTAAGAGTTGCACAACATTGAGGAGAGTAAGCTTTTATTATAAATGGATGGAAAATATCATCACATGTCTCCAGTGGTGACTCCACCACCATACAAGGGAGAAGACACGCCCACTAGACTGGATCCACAAATGTCGATTCTACATTGGCATACTCCAATTCTAAACTCTGATGGATGATACAGTATTGAAAACGATGACCGTAATATACTGGAGACTGGGAAAGCCACGACAACGATAGTGTTTCAGCCAGATTGTAAAAGTAAGAAACCGAGGTCATCATCTCCAATCCAGAGAACTTTCAACCTTGCAAAGACATCATAGAGGAGAAGGAGGACTTGAAGGAGAGAAAGGATGCCAGGCAACAAAGTGTTTGTCAAAATCTACCGGCGAAAGTGGCATGACGCCCACCGAGAGGGACCATTCGAAGTCATCCGCACACCAGAGGAACTGCAATTCAGATTAAGGGATCTCTGACATGGTACCACCTACATCACTGCATTAAGGCACCAACAGACCGAGATGAGGAGGAGGTACGACGAGGAGAAGAAAAGGAGACACCACCTCAAAACAGAGGCACTGCTCCCGACTCAGATGAGGACATTGAGAATATTGATGATCGCATATCTCCTTTTCCAAGTGATGCCGAGTGCCAGTTCCTAGAAGCTGCACAGCACGGAAGGTTCAATGAAATTGATTTACGAGATGTTCCAGAACAACCAGAGCCAATCCTTAGTGGCCAGGAGGCCTCCCCCACTGACTCCATAGAACCGGAGGAATGTCCTGATCCAGTCCAGCCAAAACAATCAAGGCCAGTCAGAACCTCGGTCAAACCTATTTGACTCAAAGACTACGACATTAGAGATGTCGACACGCCATAAGTCTCTGAGGAGAAATCGACGAGCAAGACAAAAAAATGAAGTCACAGGAATGAAAGGGAGCTCAGTCATACTCCCATGTAACATTGCGCAGACACTGTATGGACAAAACAACACAGGAAACTCAGCCAACTACACTCAAATTCCACACATGAAAACTGAATGAAACAATTTTGGAATTGTTCACTCCTCATCAAAGATGTCAAAAAGGAAGATGAGGGACAATACAAATGCAAAGATCCAAATTTTCCTTTGTTTAACTATAAGTATACAACCCTAACAGTACAAGAGAACAGTGAAAATCTAACACAACCATTAGCAACTTCAACGGAAACAGAAACTCTCATGACTCTGAAGTCCAGGCACTACTTTGAAACCAGCTCTCTCAAACTCAAGTACAATCTTTGTCTCTACCACCATCAACACACTGAGACCGGATTATCTGCACAGAGTCCTCCACTGCGAGTATAGCCTCGACTATCGTAACCAGAATCCCACAAGATCCAGAAGGACCCCAGCAGAAGCAACAAAACCAGGAAGAACAGGAAACCACAGCGACAGAACAAGAATCTACTTCAGAAACAAAGATCATCCCTGGCCGAATGAAGGTCAAGACCCTATCAAAGAACGAAACTGAACCTGAAGAATTGGCCGACGCTAACAGAACGACCCAAGTACCAGAGATATTCAATAACACTCAGGAAATTATGGAGCTGATGATGGATGAACAAATAATAAACGGTACAAAAGAAAAACGGAGACCAAGCAGGACAACATCATTAGGAGAAGAGATCGTCACCAAAGTGGCACCAGCACAGGCATCCAAAGTAACACCAACACAGAAAGGTGGAACAAAAGTGGAATCCAATCCATTAATAGATTACCTAATAGATCCACTGATGACACAGGCAAGAGGAAATCTTTGGTATCAATGGATGAATTACACAGGGAAGACTCACAACAAAGAAGACTGCTATATGTGCTCCAAAGTAAGAGAAGACATGTTGATAGTAATGAACACCAGATACAGAGGAGCTGTAAGAAACAGAGAACAGAGTGGATGAACGGCGAACGGAGGGCTCTATATAAGTCCAGGGTTTGGAAATCCAGGAACGGTCTGGTTCTATGAGACATTGAAGTTTGAGCAGGAACTACGTCTGGATGGTGTGGTTGTTCCTAGAGGTGTGCCCAGTGAGTTTAAAGCTCTATATTCAGTGTCGCTTGGAGTTGCATCTTTCTTCTTTCCCTCGGTTAGAATAAACATCAACGCAGATTGGATTAACTATATATATTACAACCAACAAAGATTCATCAACTATACCTCTGCGTTGGGAGCATTAGGGAAGCAGCTTGCAGCAACGAGTGAAATAGATGAAATAGTCTATTCTGCCTGGCAGAATAGACAATCATTGGATTTTTTACTGGCAGAACGAGGAGGAGTGTGTAAGATGTTTGGGGACCAGTGCTGCACATTCATCCCTAATACGACAGCAGCAAATGGATAATTCACCCTGGCAATGAATAAACTCAAAATATTAAGAGAGAGGTCAAAGAGAATGCTGGATTCCAAAACGAGTGGATGACCTGGATGGAGACATCCTTAAGAAGATGGGGAGCCTACTTCACCAGGGTAGGAGCCATCTTTGGAGTTGGTGTGATTGTCATGATCCTGACAATCAGTTGTGCTATTCCTATCATACAAGGAATGTTAACAAGGGGTATTCGTTGAGCGATGAATATACAAGCAGTTCAGATGGCTATCATGCGAACGAGTATGAAGGCTGATGTTTGTATCCAATTCCTGAAGATCGGTACACAGTACCGAGTGTGTGAAGAGGATGTTGGAAGGCATGCGCCTAGGACAAGGGCAATTATTCAAAATACTGTGGAAGACAATCAATTATGGACAGACCTAAGCTGGAAATTACCCATCCATTCATATATCAACTGAATTTTTGAATTTTTGAATCTGAATGTATTTTTATTTTATGTTTTTATTTTTTTATATGTTTTGAATTATGTTTTTGGGTGTTCGATGGTCAAACTGCAGACTGACTGAGTTTTTCCTTTGGAACCCTGGTGATCATGAGATGTAGCTGATCTTGTGTTTTCTTGTTGAGATTTATTTGTGTTTTATTGAAGGGATTTATTTGTGTTTTATTGAAGGGATTTATTTGTGTTTTATTGAAGGGATTTATTTGTGTTTTATTTAATAATTTATTTGTGTTTTATTTAATCATTTATTTGTGTTTTATTTAATCATTTATTTGTGTTTTATTGAGATTTGTTTGTGTTAACATTGTTACATTTAATTGATTTCCTTTATGTGTATTATTCTTTGTTATTTTATCTTTTTAATTTTTAATTTTTATCAATGCCGCCAGGTTGGCAATGTTGTTATGCAGATTGACACAGGGGTTAGTCACTCTGCAAGGGGGGGAGATGAAGGTTTTCACTGATAAACATTTCTAAATACATAATATGTTGTAGAGAACTACACAGCGATGGGTTATGTTCAAGTATGACCTATTCAAGCATGTTTACATTTATGTCATACAATAATCAAATACAATGTATTTTTTGTCTATTATCCAGAGTCAACAGGACTAGTGAAAAGGGCTAATGGAACAATTACATTGAATTTAAATAATGTGAAGAGGCTTAACTAACATGTTTGTCCCTTATATGATACTTTGACACAGTGAGGAACCAGAGCAGCTAGAAGATGCTAGCTACATGTATAAAATGCCTCACATCTGTCTATGAGTGTTTGTTTGAACAGGAGCAGGCAGCCGATCCAACCTCACAAATCAACCAGGGAACCATCACCCCAGGTTGAGGACTGGGTATACGTCTGCATTTTCAAACCAATGTGGGTCCAGTCAAACGTTAAGCGATCATACCAAATCCAAGTCACATCATCTGCCATCCTGGTAGATGTGGACCATGGGTACATCTCAGCGGTTGTAGTCCAACACAACCTACATATGAATTCCATTGAATAACATCACACAATGCAGATAACAGAGGTTTTTTCTCCTACAGCAACATTAAGAAGATTTGCTAGAACAGCACACAGATCAAATACCTGACTTAGGGAATCAAGGGCCCCCTAGGACCACTGATAGTACATTAACTTCTATCAAGATGATAATGTGAACATTAAGATACCTCAGAATCTGTATTATGGGTAGATGTGTCAACTCATCCCATTGATATTGGCATTTTTTAAATGTATATGTGATTTAATATGTTTTTTATTAACTAAGATTTTCTTTTTCAATATGTTTATGATATGATGAAATCATACAAGTGTGGTTTAATGGTTATGAAGCCTATTCGCATCTGTTTATCAGATTTTGTGTTTGTTTTGATTGTGTTTTATGGTTTGTGCTTAATTCCCCCCAGGGAATGGTAAATTATAAAATGAAGACCTTAAGGAATGTAACCAAATAAGAAAACATGGACATTGTTTTATTATCATTGCTAAATATCTGAGTTTTCATGTTTCGTGTTCTATATATACATATTTACCAGAGGGTATATTTACTGAGATACCAGAGAGTAATAATACTACATTATGCAATATTCACAGAAAGGGGTTTAATCAGAGTTGCAATGCTTGAACTGACGCATGCATGAACCTTGTGAACAATTCATTTGACAGGAAGTCCTGAAGGAGAACTGTGACTGATGGTTTCTTTGACGTTACAATCGCATAAGGTTTCTCAAATTGTTAGTTGACTTGTGCAATGACTCTTTATGCGAACAGTATGTGAACCATGCACCGTTAATTGTGAAAGATGATGCAATTTAAGGTATATAATGGTTTTTCAATTTGTGTAAACATTTTTGTGTGACTTCTTCCCAAAGGGGGGATATGTAGTGTATTTTTATACCCTAAGTATAAAACTAAAACACTGTCTGTGATACTGTATGCATTGAAAGAGCCATGTGTGTGTGTGTGAGCGGTCAACAGGCGCTGCTAGGAATACGACCCCCTGGAGTTTGTACTGTAAACTGGTGACGTGACAACAGACGCACCGTGTGATCAACTGGAATAGTGGAGACTGATTGGACCACGAGACTTATACGATTAGTAGATGTTTGTTTACTGTGACCAACCGGAGTAGCGGATGCTGGTTGTACCTTGACCAATAGGAGTAGTAGATGTAGGGAATGAGGGAAGGATTTCACTATATAGTCCTCTACATTGAACTACTAGAGAGGGAGAAGGGAATGAGGGAAGGATTTCACTGTATAGTCCTCTACATTGAACTACTAAAGAGGGAGAAGGGAATGTTTTCAGACACAGCTTATGTATTTTGGTTTTTAAGACCGATACATTGCCTATTTATAAGAAGCATTTCATTAATCTTTGGAGAGATAAAACGATAAATATTGTGTATTCCTCTGTGCTCCTAGATGTGTGGCAGTATCTTCTTTTAAATCTCAACCGTGGCAATGAAAGGTCACACAAGGTCAACAAGTGTTATTGGCCTTGTTTTATTTTGACGTTATTTGCACGTTGCACACACACACACACACATGCACAATGTGTATAAAAGGGGCGGCAGTAGCTCAGTCTGTTGGAACTTGGCTTGGGAACCGGAGGGTCGTCGGTACAAGTCCTTGAGCAAGGCACCAGACCCCTACACTGCTTGCTGGGCTGCTCCTAATACTAGGATGGGTTAAATGCAGAGCAACTCATTTCACTGTGTGTGTGCATGTATGTCACCAATAAAGAGGATTTAATCCTACAGATTTAGATTAGATTAGATTTAAAACAAAGTGGAAAATTATCCTCAATACCCCTTCAAGGTTTGAGGAGAACCCAAATGTTGTTCTAATCCTTGCTACTACAGTGGTAGTGTCACTTATGATATGGTCAAATCCACAATCACCTTGTTATTCACAAATCTGTAACTCAACTATTTGATATTTCTTTTTATTTTCACATTTGTATCTCATCTCGCCTCCTTTTGTCACGGGGTTGGTGGTGACCAGCGACAAGTGGGGGATCCCTCATTCCAGGGACGGTTAGGAGTGCCATAGGAGGCGGCGGTGTCCATCACACACAGAGGCTTGTCTCTCGTGTTTTCACCCTCCCCGAGGTGAAAAACGCGGCATATCTGTAGCGTGCTCGTCCTGGACACTCACCGACCTCCTCCCCCTCACCCCCCTCCCCTCACCCTCCTCACCCCCCCTCCCCCTCCTCACCCCCCTCCCCTCACCCCCTCACCCTCACCCCCCTCACCCCCCTCACCCTCACCCCCCTCCCCCCTCCATTGCCTTCTTCTCCATTGCTGGGAGGACATCCGGCAGCAGGTCTGGAGTGGGGGGGGGGGGCAGCTCACCTGCCTCCAGTGACTTCTGAAAATGAGAATAAAGTTCATTCATTCAAATACAATTCAAGAATTGAAATGTTTTACTAGTCAAAAGCTCCATCATCTCCTCCCAGAAAATGAACCTGAAACTACAGAAACAACAACACAACAGAGGCACAATTTAAAAACTGTCGGAAAACAAGTTCAGGAAAACACGTGGATAGCAGAACTGTTAACTAACTAACACACACACACGCACACACACGCACACACACACACACACACACACACACACACACACACACACACGCACACACACGCACACACACACACACACACACACACACACACACACACACACACACACACACACACACACACACACACACACACACACACACACACACACAAACTCTTCAAGTTTAGATTAGATTAGATTTGATTTAAATGTATTGTCATTGTACAGCACAAGTACAGTACAGCGAAAATAATTTAGCATCTAACCAGAGTGCCGAGTACAGAGTACCACAGTAAAGTGCATGGTAATATAATATAATTTACAGTTTAAATGTACAGGTTAAAAGACAGTCTAGGTATTGAATGGGATATGAGCAGCATAGTAACAGGTATATGTATATACAGGTAAGTGATAATTTAACGTAGTGATCAGGGGTATGCTATTGTTGAAAGCAGGATACAAATATATAGATGTAAATGTATATACAAGTGAGCATATATGGCAAGTATAAATGTATATGTATATACAGGAGTAGGAGCAGTTCTATCAACAGATTTAAATCTATATTGCAGGTACAGTAAACAGGTATCTTAGTAATACATATGTCAACTATAGAGAGGGAGGTAGTTGGGATACAGTTTGTTTTTACATTTTTTTGGGGCAGGGGCGGCGTGAGAAGGGAGGGCAGCAGAGGGGGCGTGAGCAGGGGGGGGGCAGCAGAGGGGGCGTGAGCAGGGGGGGCAGCAGAGGGGGCGTGAGCAGGGGGGGCAGCAGAGGGGGCGTGAGCAGGGTGAGCAGGGGGGGCAGCAGAGGGGGCGTGAGCAGGGTGAGCAGGGGGGGCAGCAGAGGGGGCGTGAGCAGGGAGGGCAGCAGAGGGGGCGTGAGCAGGGGGGGGCAGCAGAGGGGGCGTGAGCAGGGGGGGGGCAGCAGAGGGGGCGTGAGCAGGGGGGGCAGCAGAGGGGGCGTGAGCAGGGGAGGGGGGGCAGCAGAGGGGGCGTGAGCAGGGGGGGCAGAGGGGGCGTGAGCAGGGGGGGCAGCAGAGGGGGGGAGCAGGGGGGCGTGAGCAGGGGGGGGCAGCAGAGGGGGCGTGAGCAGGGGGGGGCAGCAGAGGGGGCGTGAGCAGGGGGGGCAGCAGAGGGGGCGTGAGCAGGGGGGGGCAGCAGAGGGGGCGTGAGCAGGGGGGCAGCAGAGGGGGCGTGAGCAGGGGGGGCAGCAGAGGGGGCGTGAGCAGGGGGGGCAGCAGAGGGGGCGTGAGCAGGGGGGGGCAGCAGAGGGGGCGTGAGCAGGGGGGGCAGCAGAGGGGGCGTGAGCAGGGGGGGGCAGCAGAGGGGGCGTGAGCAGGGGGGGCAGCAGAGGGGGCGTGAGCAGGGTGAGCAGGGGGGGCAGCAGAGGGGGCGTGAGCAGGGGGGGCAGCAGAGGGGGCATGAGCAGGAGGGGCAGCAGAGGGGGCGTGAGCAGGGGGGGGCAGCAGAGGGGGCGTGAGCAGGGTGAGCAGGGGGGGCAGCAGAGGGGGCGTGAGCAGGGGGGGCAGCAGAGGGGGCGTGAGCAGGGGGGGCAGCAGAGGGGGCGTGAGCAGGGGGGGCAGCAGAGGGGGCGTGAGCAGGGGGGGGCAGAGGGGGCGTGAGCAGGGGAGCAGGGGGGCAGCAGAGGGGGCGTGAGCAGGGGGGGCAGCAGAGGGGGCGTGAGCAGGGGGGGCAGCAGAGGGGGCGTGAGCAGGGGGGGGCAGCAGAGGGGGCGTGAGCAGGGTGAGCAGGGGGGGCAGCAGAGGGGGCGTGAGCAGGGGGGGGCAGCAGAGGGGGTGTGAGCAGGGGGGGCAGCAGAGGGGGCGTGAGCAGGGTGAGCAGGGGGGGGCAACAGAGGGGGCGTGAGCAGGGGGGGCATCAGAGGGGGCGTGAGCAGGGGGGGCAGCAGAGGGGGTGTGATTAGGGGGGGTGCAGCAGCAGGGGGGGGCAGCAGAGGGGGGGCAGCATGGGGGGGGGGGGACAGCAGAGGCGTGGCAGCAGGGGGAGAAGGGCAGCAGGGGTTGGGCAGCAGGGGGGGTGCAGCGGTGGGGAGGGGGTGGGGGCTGTCTTCGTGGTGCATTCATCCAAGAAAAGGCTTTTCGATTTCAACATATCCCCTGACAAAACCACAATGCTAATCAATCAGCAACAACAGCGCCATCATCGTCATAACAACATAAATCAACATGTAGCTTACTGTGGTGGAAATTTACGTGAATAAGAAGGCAAATTATCAATCGATAAGAACCCCTCAGGACAATAGGACAAAAGGGTGATAGGGAGAATTACATAGGGGGGTCACAAGGTCAAAGAAACAGAGAGTGATAGAAGGGACAACATATGATTTTTCCATTACATTTCCTCCCTTTTGATTATTATCATCATAATTATCACAACAATCTTAAATGGAAAAACCTTCATTGATGATTTGAATGATTCATAACAATTTAATACATTTGCATAGCCAGGCATCAACTGTGCATCACAGTAAAATAATTAGTTACAAATAAAGTTCATCCCATCCATTTAGGGGAAGGAAAAAAACAGAACACATATTCAATCCATTAAACACATCATCTTGATTCCTCACATGAACTTCACTTTTTACAGCTGCCAGTGGCCTAGGAAATAGCAAAGCGTCCAAGAAAACCACAATCAGTTTGTGATGAAAAAAGTTGTTCCTTACACAGTATTCATTGCACTTTGACCTTCTTTATGGTAATCATTATTACTCCAAAATGTGTGTGAGAAAAATTAGTGAGTAATTTGAGATGTCCTTTGAATATATTGGTGTAGGGCAGTCTTCCTCCCTCCTCTTGACACATGGTCCCTCCCATGTGTCAACTTATCATAATACGGAAACTACCATGCTGGGAGGCAAAGCCTCCTGTCTAGGGCCATTCACACCCCCTCCTTTATCTCGCACCCGTATAAACCATGAATGGGACATCATTACAACATGTGTTGAGTCGATACTACCTCCAAGTTTGTGATGATAGAATTGTCTATGTAACTGACAACGGCTACCGCTTGACCGTCTGAACTCAGTTTTTCTGCTGAGATGTCGAATCTAGGAATGACAAAAACAAAAACAAACCAAAAATAATACAAAACAAACAAAACATGTGCTCATATTTTGTGAGTTATCCCTTGAAGAAAACACAAGAGGAGCTTTATCTTGTGCATAAAGAAACCAGTCAGCCTGCCTCTCGCCAGACACCAAGGAGAAGCTAGAGATCACTGCAAGGGGAGGAAATGACGGGGGAAGGGAATCTTCACTTGACAACTGATAAGCAGGGACCGCTTGGCTCACCCTGTCCCAGTTAGACGAGCACCTTAAGTGATTTCCTCCTAAATGTCTGCTAGCACGCACTGACCAAGTATCCAGAAATGAAATTATAAAAAAAACTTTTCCTAATTGTGTGAAAATTGTAATCTTAAAATAGCAAACCTTAAAGTTTTACCATAACATTATTAAAACAGTTCTTATAGAACCTGATAACATGAATCCAGATTAGTTTATTGGTTTATCCTGGCCTCCACTTTTCTTTTCTTTTTTCTAAGTAAAATGTCACACCTTTGTTTACATATTTTAGAAATAAACAGTCTTACTTAACATTCTGATTGGCGCTGTCCTATTCAAAGCAATCATATTAGGTTAGTAGGTTTTTAATTTAAGTTTCATAAAAGGTTCCGGTCAATTTGAACCATTTAAGGTTTAATCACTTTGTCAACAGCAACACAGCATTGACTCCAATGCAAGTAACATTATCATTTTATATAGCTGTTATTTTATGATACTCTTTAGTTGTATATCAGCCCATGTGCAATACAAACGTATTCTACTTGTATTCATGTACAAAATGAGCAATCCCCTCAGTATCATACGGATCTTTCAACATTAACATATTAACCTCATTAACATGATTGATATCAACATTGCTCCTTTTTTAGGGTTAGTGGTTGGAGTCAGGGTTAGGGTCAGGTTATTGACAAGTTGTATTTTCCCAAATTAAATACCATTGCAAATTGTAATATTAATCAATTATAGAAAAGGCAACATCCTTTGGATCAATATGTTCTAGATATACAGTACGTATGTGCCTGTTTGTGGTGTGTGTCGTGCTTCTAATGCCCATGGCTTCCCTCATGTGTGTGTGTGTTGCTGCATGTCTACGTGTGTCACTTCCCTGTTTGTTGACCTCAGCTCTGGTGGACCCGTCGCCTTCCTGCTCCTCCCCCACCGCTGGTTGAATCGCCTTCCTTCCGGGCAATCTCTTACAAAGTGTCCTTCTCTATCGCATCTGTAACACCTGAAGCTGCCGTTTGTGCCGGAGCCAGTGTAACCGTCTCTGAGGTTCTTCTTTCTGCCCGGGTGCTGTTGCTTGTCACCTCTCCACTTGTCTTGCTTCTTTCTTTCAGCCTCACCTCGGTACATGGTTAGTGCAGCGTGCTCGAGCGTGGCCTGTCTTCTTTCACTTATTTCTTTTTCCTCCACTTTGACCATACCTTCGTAATGGGAGGCATAATTTTCAATTTCAGACAGGCGAGCCCTCCTCCATCCGATCAGTCTGTTTTTGACCCATGCTGCTGTTCTTGGGGCAAGCCCACTCATGTAATAGTTCTTCAGGTTGCTTTCCCACCCGGTCATCTCATTACCGGCATTGGGGGGTTGCGGAATGCCTGAATGTTCATTGTAAATAGCTGTCAGGCGAGCTAGGTAGGTGTGACAGCTCTCGCTCACCTTGCTGACAGTCAGTCACCTTGTTGATGTTGGCGATAACGGGCCATATCTCCCGTATCCTGCCCAAAATGGCGGTGACTGCATCGGTATACAGGTGATTGTCTCCATACCCGTTAGTCAGGTTCAACAGGTCTGGATATAGGTTAGCTGTTGGTGGTGGAGCGACAGCTGGTGGCGGCTGGGCCACATGTGGGGCCACTGGGGGAGGGCAGTCCAGGTCCAGGTCCACCTTGACCTGAGTGGTAGACTTCAAAAAACAATTATTACATCCCTCCTCCCCCCTGACCCTCCGTTCAGCCTCTGCCGCCCATGTTCCATACATTTTCCAATCCGCTACATATCTTTTACCCTCCCAAAACCCTCTGGTGCTTTCTTCCTTCCTCCGCATTCTGACCTTTAACTGAGCTAACTGATCTACACTCAGACTCCCTATAGGCCACCCCAAGGCACTCCATTCTAGTACAGAGCGTATTACCTCCTTCCCAAAATTATTTTGCATGTATATGCAATTAGCCCTTGATGCAACCTCTGCCTTGCCATCCTCCCTGGATCCCTGTGAACCCATATTCATTTTATTATTATCACTATTTAGAATAAATTGTTTTTATAATCGGTTTATGAACTTCAGTTCTATGCTATAATCAACAAAATAAAATGCTCTAATTCAATGTTGTATTCCCTAAACAAAATAAAGATGTGGAAAGAGAGAGAGAGAGAGAGAGAGAGAGAGAGAGAGAGAGAGAGAGAGAGAGAGAGAGAGAGAGAGAGAGAGAGAGAGAGAGAGAGAGAGAGAGAGAGAGAGAGAGAGAGAATGTGGATCTATAGATAGATAGATAGATCACCGTGTTGCGCCCTGCAAAATTAATATTTTTTAACAAATAATCGTTTTAACAAATAATAATTGTTTCCAATATCTTTCAGACCTCTAATTTTATTTAAATTGCGTTCATTTACCTCAGTGACAGCTCTTAAAAGTTATACTATTTTATCCACCGCCAGGTGTACCTTGCACACATTAAAGGGCTTATCTCATTCCATCAACGTATTCCCTGAATACGGACCTGTAACGAACCATCAACGTATTCCCTGAATACGGACCTGTAACCAACAACGTATTCCCTGAATACGGACCCGTAGTGCACCATCAACGTATCCCCTGAATACGGACAAATCAGTCACTCTCTTTCAGTCTGTACCCCCTTTCAGTCAGTGTCCCGGAAACTACATTCATCCAGTGTCCCTGGACACTCGGCCTGTGACCTTCACTCACACACTCACCAGGTACCTCTAACACTCACACGCATTCACTGAGTGTCCCGGACACTCGCGATTGTCCCTGACAACCTGGCTGTCCCTGACAGCCGGCACTCACGAAGTATTAACACACGTCTGCGCTAATCCAGGTTTCTACTAAACCTTGGTTAAAAAAAGCTCCAAATGATGTATGCAATTCACCTCTAACGGCCATTAAGTATTCACGCGTATTCTCACCATAACCAAAAGATCGTCGACCTCACCCGGCGTCTCCACGGACCAAACAGTCGACTCCTCCCTGTGAAGCCCGAAGGGGTGATTAACCAGCCGCGGTCTGCGTCCGGGTATCCTACCGCGATGAGAGTGACGATCCCACTTCTGACACCAAATTGTGGTGGAAATTTACGTGAATAAGAAGGCAAATTATCAATCGATAAGAACCCCTCAGGACAATAGGACAAAAGGGTGATAGGGAGAATTACATAGGGGGGTCACAAGGTCAAAGAAACAGAGAGTGATAGAAGGGACAACATATGATTTTTCCATTACACTTACCCACTCGGTACACCATTTGATAAATGTGATCTAACGGTGTTTCCCCAGGAAGAAAGTATTCCGAGGTGGCCATCTCCACCAAGGTGCAGCCGATGGCCCACACATCAGAAGCCTGGAAGAAAAAGAAGCCTTATTAAAGGATTGGCATGAAAACACAACAGCAATACACACACTTTGATTTCTGTGTGTGTGTAGCAGTGGCTTCTGTTGAGGACACTCACCTGGAGTAAAGGGGGTACTGCGTCAGAACCTCCGGAGGCATGTAAGGCAGAGTACCGACCCTCTCATCCTGGAGGTAGCGAGGGCCACCACTATGCTGAGGCCGAAGTCCGCCACCTTGACAACGCCGGAGGGGGACACCAGCAGGTTGTCGGTCTTGATGTCCCGGTGGAGGATCTGGTCAAATAAGGAATCATACAAGGCTTAGTACTGTGTGGCGTCTGCTGTGGCTTTAAAGATACACAAGCCATAACCACACACAGACAAACTCCAGGTTGTTCTTATTTCTTTTTATTGTGTATAGTATTGTTATAGTATAGTGTTTATTATAGTATATAGTATAGTTTATAGCATATAGTATATTGTTTTGTTTATAGTATAGTATTGTATTACATTTCTAATTTGCACTACCGTGTATATAGGGCCAAAGCAATATGTGTGTGTGTGTGTGTTTGTGTGTGTATACATATATATACAGTGCTGCTCGAAAGTATGTGAACCCCTTGAACAGTTAAGAGTTTTCTGTTGTTTTACCATGATTTTCCTATTTTATCATCACAAGTTTTACATATATGAAATGTCAGGTTTAACAGTTCCATGTACTTTTTTAGAGGGAATTGTGTGAGTAGCCAAAAAAATACATGAAACATGGAATTAGTGGATGTGCAAAAGTAAGTGAACCCCCAGCTGTATTGGTAAAGTCAAGGAGGTAACAGATTCAGGTGAAACACTTTTGGGTGCTTAATTAGTCAATTAAGCAAACCAATCAAATGAGACATCATTAGGAAAAGGGTTGGACAACACAGATTAAAAGAGAGAGAAAAACAACCAAACGACTGCAGTGCCAGGGTGTACCCATACGAATCAACCATGCCAAGAGGAAAGGAGATACCCGAGGAAATCAAGAAAATGGTACTGACAGCCCATCAGTCTAGAGAAGGCTACAAGACAATCTCCAAACGATTCCAGCTCCATCCATCCACGGTGAGGCAAATAATTTACAAATGGAGGGCGTCCAAGATGACCGCATCTTTGCCTAGAAGTGGACGCCCATTAAAACTAACATCAAGAAGCACCCGTAGAATAATAAATCAGGTAAAGGACAACCCACACATCACCTCTAAAGAGTTGCAGAGCTCTCTGGCAGCGTCAGGTGTAAATGTACATGCGTCTACAATTAGACGAAAATTGAACCAACACGACATTCATGGGAGGGTTGCTAGAAGGAAGCCTCTGCTCTCCAAAAAGAACAAAGCTGCCCGTTTAAACTTTGCCAGAGAGAACTTGGACAAACCAGAGGCCTTCTGGAAGTCCATTCTCTGGACAGATGAGTCCAAAATATAATTATTTGGTCATAATCGTAAGCGCTTTGTTTGGAGAAAAACCAACACAGCACATGAAGAAAAGAACCTCATCCCAACAGTGAAGCATGGTGGTGGAAATGTTAAGGTATGGGGCTGCTTCTCTGCTTCTGGACCTGGACAACTCCATATCATCCAGGGAAACATGAATTCTGAAGTGTATCAGCAAATTCTTGATAAGAATCTCCAGCCATCAGTCAGGAAGTTGAAACTGGGCCTTAAATGGGTTTTTCAACAAGACAACGACCCAAAACATACCAGCAAATCTACCAAGGAATGGTTCAGAAAAAAGAGGATTCGTACTCTGGATTGGCCAAGTCAAAGTCCGGACCTCAATCCAATTGAAATGTTGTGGCTAGACCTGAAGCGGGGGGTACATGCCAGATGTCCCTCCAACCTTTCTCAACTGGCTGAGTTCTGCAAGGAAGAGTGGGCAAAAATCCCCCACAGCAGATGCGAGAGACTGGTCAGTGGCTATAGAAAACGTTTGATTGCAGTAATGGCTGCAAAAGGAGGTGCCACACGCTATTAACCAAAAGGGTTCACATACTTTTGCACAAGTCATACTTTCAGTTTTTGTGGGAGAAACCACTTTTTTTGAATAAATAATGAAAATACATCATTTTTCTTTGTTTGTGTCCATTATTTGGAAAGTCCTGCTTTACAAATTGGTGTTTGGATATACATTTAATAAGGTTATTTTACATTTTTGTACAATTACAATGACCATGTCTAGGGGGTTCACATACTTTCGAGCAGCACTGTATATATATATATATATATATATATATATATATATCTATATATACCGGACATTCCACAGTTGTTGTTATTTGAGCTTGGCTTTTTTTAAGAATTTATAATTGTTCAATTGTTGTTTTTAAGTGTCTTTTGCTAGACAATTTTGTTGTTCTTGTACAATGACAATAAAGGCATTAGGATTCTGATACAGTGAGTGTAGTAAAGTATTGTTGTAATATTGTATAAATTCATAATGCGGGACTGAATGCATTCCATTGTACTTGTTACACATGGCAAAAATAAAGAATCTTTAATCTCCAAAGTAAGTTTCCAAAGTAAAACTCCGGCCAACAAACAGATTTCATACTGTGTATTCATTGGCTTTGAGCTAATCTCAGTCCATCCAGAGGACACGCTTGAGGCGGGGGACTTTTACTTTGTGGTTCTGTTAGTAGATCTAGTTTGGTTGTATAGTTGACAACGTGCAGGTGAAGTGACACAGGTGTCTTACATTGTTGCGGTGGAGGTACCCGACGGATCTGGAAGGCGTAGCTTCTCAGCCTCACTGGCCCCAGTCCCGCAGGCTGTTTCAACACTTCATCCCAGATGGTGTGGTCCATTAGGTCAAAAACACAGTGCAGGTGCCCCGTGTCCATGAAGTGATGGACCGCACCGATGATGTTGGGGTGGTTCAGTGTCTGTTAAACGCCAGGGGGAAAACAGTATTTAATGACGCACATGTAGGCCTACCCTAGTTGACATACATGTCATGTGGTTGCATAATAAATAGATGCTATCTAGGCTATAGGCTGTAGAGTGAGGTGATTATAGAAAATACTAACAAAAAATTGGGTTTTTTTACCGAAAGCAGCGTGTACTCCGAGAAGATGGTTTCCCTTTTCTCCTCAGGGTTCAGTGGGCGGTTCCCCACTGGTCTTCGCCTGGCACTTGATGACCGTGCCAAATGTTCCTTCACCCAGGAGCTCAAGGATGTTAAAATTGTCCATCTTTGAAATGATTTCCAATATTCAACAAACGAGAAAAAATAAGTAGCCCATGTTAAAGCATCATTATGACATCATTATGTCAACATTATCCATACGGGTCGAATTATAATCCTTTTCACAATGAAAATAAAAAAATATAGCAAGAATAATAACAATTGTATTTGCATGCACGTTTAAAAACAGCATATACAAAGTTTGTAAAGTAGTAAAACATTAGTAAAATGACCCAGAGAGAGGACCATGATGACCCTCCAAGGGAGAACCAAGACCCCCAAAGAGAGGACCAGGGGTCCTGGTCCTCTCCCCAGGGTCCTGGTCCCCTCCCCAGGGTCCTGGTCCTCTACCCAGGGTCTTGGTCGCTGGTCCAAGCTGCGAGAGAGAGAGAGAGAGAGGGAGGGAAGAGGTCTTACCTCTCTCCTTATCCAGTCGTGGATGAGCTGAGCGCTTCTGAACGCTCCTGTATATGGGCTGGAGCGTCGCCACAACGACAGCACAACAAACGCAACGCCAAACATTTGCATAAATTTGCATAAATTGGCGGAAAATAAATGAATGAATAAATAAATAAATAACTGCAGCAGTTTCCTAAACAAGTGGTTCTCAAACTGGCCTCATATCCAGAGGGTCCGCCAAATAATATGCTACATATTAAAACGTTTTTGGCGCTGTATCATTTGCGCATATCGTATACCATTAGTCCCGCCCATTTTGGCTTTGGGCCAATAGAAACTCTGACATTATTGTGACACATCACGTCAATCATGAATCACTCACGTCATTCACAACGAAGCGTATCTGCTGCTGTGTAGCTCTGCTTATTAGCATCCCGCTAGATCCGGATCAACATGTCGGTCAGTCTGGTCCGCATCAAGTCACGATAAACACAAACAAGGTAAGTGGAGAAAATAAGATGGACATAATAAGACGGACATGATGTCCAGTTTGGTTTGATTGACAATAACGACGGGGGACCGAAGTGCGTCATGTGTCTTCAGGCGCGAAGCCGCGAAGCTAAAGAGCGTCACGTGATAACGAAGAACCGGAATTGACGTAATTTATAGGACTGTGTCTTGTTACTGTTCATCTTGTTACTGTTCATAGTCATAGGACTGTGTCTTGTTACTGTTCATCTTGTTACTGTTCATAGTCATAGGACTGTGTATTGTTACTGTTCATCTTGTTACTGTTCATAGTCATAGGACTGTGTCTTGTTACTGTTCATCTTGTTACTGTTCATCTTGTTACTGTTCATAGTCATAGGACTATGTCTTGTTACTGTTCATCTTGTTACTGTTCATAGTCATAGGACTGTGTATTGTTACTGTTCATCTTGTTACTGTTCATAGTCATAGGACTGTGTCTTGTTACTGTTCATCTTGTTACTGTTCATAGTCATGGGTGTAATTCCCTCTCATGCACTGATGACAGCAATGCGTTCTTTATGATACTGGTAGGATTTATTCAAATCCAGAACGTGAGAACTGTGAAACACACACATGAAATACAATAAATCACAGATCAAACAATAACAACATACATCCATATTATTTCTACTTCGTCTCTTAGTGTCACATGTCTTTACAATATTGTTAACCAAAATTAACTTAACCTACAAAACACATTAAGTCCTTCTGCAATAATAATAATAATAATAAACTCACTTAGCAAACATTTCGTTAGCACTTTAGCTACCTGACTTGGGCCTACACACAGCTAACAACCACAACACCAAACGTACCTTATTGGCTGCATGCAATAAGAGAGGAAATTATGGGGACTTTACTGACTGAACTGACTGACTGAACTGACTGACTGTGACTGAACTATCTCTTAAATACGGAGATTTTGACATGCGTGCGTCGGCATAAAACGTCCCCGGACACTGTGCGCTTCAACCATTAGTTCCGCCCTTAATCTACAGCATTTAGGTACGAACCAAAAACTGGTAGGAACCAAAAACTCAAACTGAACACAGAGGCAGTTACACTCCCACCAAACATATCAATTGTACATGATTTTACAATGACTTAGAGCCAACATACTGCATAGAAAGTAAACCAAACTAAATACAATAACTTCGGTCCTTGGCCTCCACAGGAAAGGTCACCTCCGACTGCGCCTGGAGGGAGACAGATAGAGAGAGAGAAAGAACTTCAGTCTGCTTCCACCAGCGTCACTGTCTTATGGATGGGCCTCTCCAGGTGGACAGGTTTAGAGATGCGCTTTCCTTTCTTATCAAGGGTTGAGTCGCTGATAAGCAACTTAAGTCTTCGCACTCTCCCATCTTTCCCTGGGTACACTTCGACAACCTTCGCCATCCTCCACTGGTTACGTGGTGTGGCATCATTTTGTAGGAGCACAACGTCATCGACCTTTGCTTTCCTACGATCTTTGGTCCACTTCTGTCTCTGTTGGAGATTTAGGAGGTACTCCTTCTTCCATCTTGTCCAGAAGTGGTTGGATAAGAGTGGAACTCGACGCCATCTTTTGCGGAGGTACAGATCTTCCTTGACGAACTTTCCAGGAGGTGGAGCGAGGATTGTGGACTTCATGGTCAGGATGTGGTTTGGTGTCAGGGGCTCTGGACTAGCTGCATCATTGAGACAATCAGTGGTCGGAGGTCTGCTGTTTACAACCGCCATGACTTCATACAGGAACGTTCGCAGAGAGGAGCAGTCAAGTTGTGTGGCTGACTGTTCTAGAATGGACGTCAAGACACTTCTGATGGTGCGTATTTGTCTTTCCCAGACACCACCCATATGACTTGAAGAAGGGGTGTTCATGATGAACTCGCATCCAAGTTCCTTGAACTCTTCCTGATCCATCTCTTTCAGTGCTTCAGCGAACTCTCGTCTTGCTCCGACGAAGTTTGTCCCTTGATCGCTTCTTATCTGGCGCACTTTTCCACGAATGGCGATGAATGAACGCAGAGCGTTAATGAAGGCATCCGTGGTCAAGTCGTCGAGCATTTCAATGTGAACAGCCCTGGAACACATGCAGGTAAGTAACAATCCGTAACGCTTTAGCTCTTTCCTTCGTTCCTTTACGTAGAATGGTCCAAAGCAGTTCATCCCGCAGTAGGGGAATGGAGGAGCTGTTTCCATTCGGTCCTCCGGGAGGTCTGCCATTCTTTGCTGTTCAGTGCATCTTCTGAACTTCCTGCACATAGTGCACTTGTAGATATGGGATGATACTGCCTTGCTGCAGCCTAGTATCCATATGCCATTGGATCGGAGCGCATTCATGGTCATCCCTCGTCCCTGGTGGTGCACTCTCTCATGATAGTGCTTGACGAGTAACACCGACACATGACTGTCTTTTGGAAGGACCGCTGGATGCTTCACCTGTGGGTGTAAGGTGGCGTGAGTTAAGCGACCTCCAACTCTGAGGACACCTTGGTCATCCAGGAATGGATCTAACCGGTGCAACTTATTGGCTCTGCCCTTGACTGGTGTCTCCTTGTGACTCTGGAGTAACTGTATTTATTGTGAGAAGGTTGCTTCTTGAACCATCTTGATTATGGTCAGCTCCGCTTCTCTCCTTTCCTCTAAACTGGTGGCTTCACAGGACTTTGGCTTGAGACCTTTAATTTCTTTCACGTGGCGCTGGAGTCTGGCGATAGCTTTCACCATTCTGGACCAGTCTGAAAACTTGTGTAAGCGATCTAGTAGCGACTTGACTTCTTTCACCTGGGTGTTGAGAACCTGGGCCTTCTTAAGTTCAGGGTCGTCACTTGCGATCTCTCCCACCTTGACTTCTCCACTTGGTAACTCTTTCTGCCAAAGAAAGTCTGGGCCTGTGAACCAGTTAGAGGATATCAGTTGCTCTGCTGTGAGACCTCTTGAGGCATGGTCGGCTGGATTCTCTTCCGAAGCCACATACCTCCATTGTGTAGACTCTGTGCTTTGCTTGATGCGTTCTACACGATTTGCCACAAACACATGAAATCTTCTGGCTTCATTATTGATGTACCCAAGGACAACCCTTGAATCAGTCCAGAAGACTTCTTGTAGGCACTCTACGTCCAGTTCTTTCTTGAGCATGTCACTGGTGCGGACAGCTACAACTGCTGCTGACAGCTCAAGCCTTGGTATGGTTGTGACCTTAGTAGGGGCAACTCTTGACTTTCCCATTACTAAGGAACAGTGGACTTCACTTCACGTACTCACTGCTCTGAGGTACGAGCACTCTCCATAGCCCGACACACTGGCATCGGAGAAATGGTGAAGTTCGTAATGTTGGACCTTGAAGCTTGATGGAACGTAGCATCTTGGAATCTTCACACCAGCCAGATTTTGTAGGTCTTGGAGCCAGCATTCCCACAGAGGTTGTAAGTCATCAGGTAAGGTGTCATCCCAACTGAGCTTGTCATGACACATCTGCTGCAGGATCTGCTTTACCACCAGGATGAAGGGCGCCACAAAACCCAGAGGATCGTATACCGAAGCGACCGTGGACAAGACTCCTCTTCGGGTAAGTGGATTCTCTTTGACGATCACCCTGAACTGGAACTCATCGGAAGACACGCACCACTGCACACCGAGTACTCTTTCCATGTGCAGTTCACCCAGTGCCATGTCTTTGTCTCTGGGAGCTTCAGCACACTCTTCTTTTGGGATTGTGGCTAGGACTTCCTTGCTGTTCGAGATGAACTTATGCAGCCGGAGTTTGCCTGTGCTGCAAAGCTCTCTTGCTTCTTTCTCCAGCTGGATTGCTTGGTCTTCAGATGCTACACTTGACAAACCGTCATCAACGTAGAAGTTCCTTTGGATAAACTTTATGGTGTCTTCACTAAAGTTTCCTCGTCCTTCGGCAGCGATGTGCTTCAGTCCATAGTTTGCACAGCCAGGTGACGAAGCTGCACCAAACAAGTGGACTTTCATCCTATAGATGGAAGGTTGGTCTTCAAGATTTTCATTGTCCCACCAAAGAAATCGTAGGCAATCTTGGTCTTCTGCCTTGACATGGAACTGGTGGAACATGCGTTCTATGTCACACATGATTGCCACAGGACCTCTTCGGAAGCGATACAGAACTCCCACTAAGGTGTTTGTCAACTCTGGACCCGTCAGGAGATAGTCTTCAAGGATGTCCCTTGGTACTTGGCGGAGCAATCGAAGACAACACGTATCTTCACAGGCTTTTGTGGATGATACACCCCATGATGTGGGATATACCAAGCTGGAGCTTTGTCTTCCTCTGGGACCCTTTCTGCATCTCCGCGGGTTATGGTCTCATCCATGAAGGTCTTGTAGTCTTTGTGGTACTGATCGTTTCTTCTCAACTTCCTTTCTAGGCAATTGAGACGATGGATAGCACAGATCTTGTTATCAGGTAAGTTAGGCCTTTCCTTCTTGAATGGCAGCGGCATTTCATAATGACCGTCGCTCTTTAACTTGATGCCCTTCTCCATTTCCGACAGGAACCTTAGATCCTCTTGAGAGATGGGGCTGGCTTCTGACACTCTTTCAGCGAAGTCAGACTCCAGCATCTTTATGACATCTGCAGGTAACACAACTTCTTTGATCTGTGTTCTACAGACATAGTGCACTTCACTTGTGAGGTCTGAAGAGGACGGTAGACCTGGCGTCACTTGCTTCACAATGACTTGGTGACTGATTCCGATTGTATCTCCATAGTTGAGACACGGGTTACCATATCCCACCACACTCCAGCCCAAGTCTGAGCAAACGGCTGATGTTCCTCACCAGTCACCACATGTCTTGGAACGAGGGCTTGAGCACAGTTGTAGCCAATTATCAGGCCGACATCACAGCTTTGCTGAGGAGCGATCTCATCTGCAATGTGTTCAAGATGAGGCCATGCCTTCGCTGTCTCTGGTGTGGGAATATGGTCTCTGTTTGCAGGGATAAACTCTCTTGAGTAAGTCACTGGCAGAGTGATTATCTTGTCTGAATTGAATCCTCTTACTTGTAGACCTGTCAGCTTCCAACAGGACACGACTGTGTTTCTTGAAGCCAGTGTGGAGAGCTTTAGCTGAACTGGTTCACCTTTTGTGTTGAGAGCCTTTGCTGTCTCTTCGAGGATAAAGGTTGCGTCACTTTGTGTATCGAGGAGTGCGTACACCAGAACCTCACGACTTGGCTCACCTGTAGATGACACCCACACTGGAACTATTGTGGATGTATGAGTGTCCCCATCATTCTGGATGACTCTAAATGCTGTCGCCTCACGTGATGGTCTCTCTGCCTGGTCTTGTGGCTGATTATTCTCTCTTTCTTTGTACTTATCACTGTTCCTTGCTCCATCAGGCCTTGTTGACATCCTTTCTTCCTTGGTGCGATCATCATGGAGACAAGTTGGATGTCTTCTCTCACAGGTGTCGCAGGTGTTTCTATCTCTACAGTCCTCGGAGCGAAGGCCAGACTTCAGACAGCCGAAACACAAGTTCTTCTCTTGGACAAACTTAATTTGTTCACTGATTGTCATCTGCGTAACCTTGCGACACCTCTGTCAAGGTCAAGGTCAAGGTCAGATTTATTTATATAGCACATTTTAAAATCAACCGAAGTTGCACCAAAGTGCTTTACAGTATACAGAAACAGACAAAATACAAAATACCATATAAAATGCACAAGTCAATGCAATACAATAAAATAAATAATAAAAATACTATATAAAATGCACGAGTCAATGCAATACAATACAATAAATAGTCACAACACGACCACGGTGTACAGCTTAACACACCTCAAAACGCCAAAGAAAACAGGTGAGTTTTCAGCCGTGACTTAAAAATCCCAAGAGTCTGGGCAGATCGAATTTGTAGTGGCAGACTGTTCCACAACTTTGGGGCAGCCACCGCAAATGCTCGGTCGCCTTTAGTTTTTAGCCTAGACCTTGGGACATCTAAAAGTACCTCCTTTGATGACCTCAGTGCTCTAACTGGGGTGCGAACATGGAGAAGTTCAGCTAGGTACTGAGGGGCCAGACCATTTAATGCCTTGAAGACAAACAACATAATTTTAAAATCAATCCTGAAGCGAACAGGAAGCCAGTGCAGGGAAACCAGCAGCGGTGTAATGTGGTCACGCTTCTTTGTGCCGGTCAAGAGGCGCGCAGCAGCGTTCTGCACTAGCTGCAGGCGTCGTAGGGAGAGCTGGTCTAGACCCACATACAGACCATTACAATAGTCCAACCTGGACGAAATAAAGGCATGGATAACCCTCTCGAGGTCATTGCGAGAGAGGTAGGGCTTTATTTTGGACAGGAGCCTCAACTGGAAAAAGGAGCCTTTTACAACAGAGCCAATTTGTTTATCAAATTTAAAACCACTATCAAAAGTGACACCAAGATTTTTAATAAAGGAGCGATTTTTGGCAGCAAGGGGTCCTAGAGCACCAACAGAGTCATTAAAACAATGCCCAAACACAATAACCTCTGTCTTGCCATCATTAAGATTGAGGAAATTTAAATTCATCCAAGTCTTAATGTCGTTTAGACAAGCTAGCAGAGGTTTGAGGGAATCTTGACATTTTATTTTCAACGGAAGGTAGATTTGGACATCATCCGCATAGCAATGAAAAGAGACATTGTGCTTACGAAAAATGGAACCCAGGGGCAGCATATATAAAGAGAATAATAAAGGGCCTAGGATGGAGCCTTGCGGGACACCACAGGTAAGGGGGGCTACATTTGAGGAGAACTCCTGTCTGTCAAATACGACTGAAGTAACATGAGGGCAGCACCTTTAAGACCAACACATTGTTCTAGGCGGGATAAAAGGGTCTTATGATCCACAGTATCAAAGGCCGCGGTCAGATCTAGTGTTACCAAGATAGCAGCACACCCAGAATCAACAGTTAAAACAAGATCATTAAACATTCTTAAAAGAGCAGTTTCAGTGCTATGACGAGGTCTAAAACCAGACTGAAATTTCTCATAGACCTCATTTTTCTCTAGAAAAGATTGCAGTTGAATAGAGACTACTTTCTCCAACACTTTGGACAGAAAGGGCAGTTTGGAGATGGGCCTGAAATTTGAAAGAACAGAGGGGTCCAAGCTTGGCTTTTTAATTAATGGCTGCACTATGGCATGTTTAAAAGGAGCTGGAAAGACTCCTGAACTAAAACAGGCATGCACCAAAACAAGAATGAAAGAGCCAACTGAGTCAAATGCCTCTTTTAAGAGGCGAGAGGGAACACTGTCAGAGGGGCAGTTTGTAGGCCGCAACTCACAAACAACATCAGACAGTGACGACAAGGATATGGGCTTAAACTTGTCCAAAGTAGCTGGGCATGTAGGTGGAACAGAGGGGTCAGGGGCAGCGATAGAGGGTACAGACCGAAGAGATGAGATTTTATCAACAAAGAAATTGAGAAAATCATTACAGAGAGCAGGCGATGGTACAACAGGGGCAGTATCCCGAGGGTTAACAAGAGAGTCAAGAGTATTAAACAGAACCTTGGGTTTACCAATATTCTTAGAGACCATATTTGAAATGTACTTCGTTTTAGCAGCCTTCATGGCTCTCTGATACGCCATTAAACAGTCCTGTAAAATCCCAAACGAGACATGTAATTTATCCTGCTTCCACTTTCTCTCAGCACGCCTGCATGAGCGCTGAGCGCACGGGTAGAATCATCAATGCACGGTTCAGAAAGGGCCTTGGGGCGTTTGCTCCTCAAGGGGGCGATGGAGTCCAGGATGCTCGTGCATGCGGAATTAAAGAGAGCAACAAGCTCTTCTACACTGAGGGCACTATACCCATCCATAGTTGAAAGGATACAGTTATTAAAAGCTGTAGAGAATTTCAACGAGGTGTCAGTGTTTATAACACGAAAACGGCGTGCAGGGGGACGAGTAGCAACTACAGAGCATGGGACAACAGTAGAAAATATAACAGGCATGTGGTCAGAAATACACGCACTATCGCATATTTCTTTAACACAGACACTTAGACCATGAGACAGCACTAGGTCTAGTGTGTGCCCTTTTTCATGGGTCGGACCAGAGACCCACTGAGTGAGATTGAAAGAGTCAATCAGAGACAGGAAGTCTTTAACCAGAGGACTGGATTCACAACAAACATGAATGTTCATATCGCCAGAAATTAAAAAATGATCATAATCCATCATAGTTCCAGACAGAAAGTTTTCAAAATCCTGGATAAAATCCTTGTTGTACTTAGGTGGGCGATATACCACCGCACATAGCAGGGGAGGAGAGGAGTTCAGTTCAAAGAGCTGCAGCTCGAAGCTAGAGTAAGTGGCAGCTGGAATCTGCCGACAGTGAAAACTGGATTTAAAAACACACGCAAGCCCACCACCTCTCCCGGTGGTCCGTGGGGCGCTGAGAAAAGTGCAGTTGGGAGGGAGGAGTTCAGAGAAAGGAGTACACTCACCGACATGTAGCCAGGTCTCCGTCAGGAGTACACTCACCGACATGTAGCCAGGTCTCCTTCAGGAACATAAAATCAAGCTCACGAGAAACGAAAAAATCATTCAGTAGAAAAGTCTTATTCACTAGCGATCTGGCATTAATCAGAGCCATATTCAACGTGATGTTAAGAGTCACACTGGTCGCAGCTCGTCTCAGCGGGCGCAGGTTAGTGTGGACAACACCGTCGCTACGGGCTCTCGGCTGCCCAGGCAGAGGTACCGTCTTCAGGCCATGCCGGGCAGAGAACGCCGGTCCCAGTGAAGCAGCGTGCGGAGTAGGCGTTGTCATCTTCCCGGAGTTGCGGAGCTCAGCCGCGAAGCAGCGATCAGCGTCAAGCCAGGAGCAGCAACGGGAGGGCAGGGCACGGCAATCCGCACCCACGCTCCTCGGAGCTGCAGTGAGCGTCTGACAGCAGAAGAGTAGCAATATCCCCCACGAAGGAGGCCAGGATCGGCCATACAGGATGATGACAGATAAGCCTTGACTTTCACCAGAACACCACCCCGCTTTCCACGTCTTTTCCGGCGTTTGGTTCGGGAAGGGGCATCAGGTGAGCGGCGCAGGTAAGCAGGAATATCCGTCAACAGGGGAGGGAGGCTGGCAGTCTGTTCTCGCAAATAATGTGTAATTTGTGTCTCACCAGAGACTCGGATGTTGAGTAAAGCTTGGCGATCATAAGCAAATATAGCCGAAACATCCCGACAGCAAACACAGAAAAATAGAGCAATAGCACAAAAAACACTGGGTAGAAGCGACCGACGGCCTGCCAAACATACTGGCGCCATCTCCATCTCTGTAGACTGTGTCCTGCCCTCTCACAGAAGACACAGCCTGTGGCGACGGCTTTCTCATCTGAGCTGGTTGCTAAGACCCTTGCTCCAGGATCTCTGCTCCTGGAACCCTTGTCCAGAATACTTTCCCCTGGCTTCAGAGCATGAAGAGAGGTTATTGGGTGGCAAGCGATTCTGGCTTCACGTGTGAGGAACTTGACAAACTGGCTGAAGCTCGGGAACATGCGAGTTTCATCCTCTGTGGCCATGACCTTCCTACTCCATCTTGAAGTCAGCCAGTCTGGAAGTTTGGAGAGTATTTTCTGGTTCTCGTTGCAATCATTAAGTATTTCAAGACCTCTGACCTGAGACATGGCAGCCTCACAGCTGCGCAGGAAGTCGACGAGTTCTTGAAGTTCCACACAGCCTTTGGAGCTTATCTTGGGCCACGCCTCAATCTTATCTCTGAAGGCCTTGGCAATGAGGAATGGATTGCCATATCGCTCATCTAAGATGTGCCATGCTGCATAATAAGCTGACTCTGTGCCTAGTAAGAAGTAGCTCTCTATGGCCTTCTTGGCAGATCCACCCACGTACTTGCGTAGATAATATATCTTCTCTTCGGCTGGTATGTTCTTCCTGCCAACAAGCGTCTGAAAGGACACCTTCCAGTCGTTGTATCGGAGTGGGTCGCCATTGAACACTGTAGGTTCAGGTATAGGAATGCGACTTGCACTGATGGCTTCTGCGAACAATCTGACAAGAGCTGCTGTGCTGTCTTCAGATCTGTCTTCTTGCATTGTTTGTGATACAGCTCGTGGTGGAGAACGGTGCTGTTCTTGTCTTGGATGTGTTACAGCTCGTGGTGGAGAACGGTGCTGCAATAGGCTAGTTTGAGGCTTGATTTCCACTTCACTCTTTACAGAGACACGTCGATGGAGAAGCTAATTTACTTCCTCATCTGAGCAGTCACTTTGTTTAGCTGCTTGAGCTGAACATTCGCTCTGCTCATATACTTGCTGTCGTGCCTTGGCAGCCTTTAGCTTCTTAATAGTTTCCAATCTATTTAGTTCTCTGCGTTTGGCTTCTAGCACTCTTTGTCTTTCTGCAGTTTCATCCTCCTGCTTGGCTTTAAACTGTGCGGCTTCAGCTTCAAGTCTCTGAAGTTCTTCAATATGACGCTCTTGCTCTAGCAGGACTTCTAAGGTGGCTTGGTTAGCAGCAACCTCAGCAGCTGCACTTTTTCTGCTTGCAGAGGAGAATTTAGTGTGGCGAGAGCTGGTGCCTGTCTTGACTGAGGCTACAGACACTATCTCTTCCATGAATTGTTCTTCATGCATTTGACCTTTAGCCTTTCTTGTGTCTAGAAGGTCCATTGCATTATTAAAAATCTTCTTTGTTACTGATTCACAGGTGTCGACTCTGCGACGTGTGTCAATGCGCTTCCAATCGTCATAAACCTCATTCAGACTCCTAGAGGCACTGCATATTTTAGTGACGTGTCCATCCAGCAGGTCGTCTGAGCTCGGTGCACACAGCGCTTGGTTAGCTTCTTTAGCAACATTTTTCCACTTCTCATAGACCACACTGAAACGATGTGCAACTTTTCTTATTTGCTCATCATGCAGTTCTTGACCCTTTTCCGTCAACATGCGGACTCTTTGGCCTCTTTGTGGCTCTTCTGAGGAAGCGGGGTTGCTAACTATTGTGCCTTCTTCCCTTTGTGGTTTGCACGGTTGTGCTGTGCTGCAGCAACTCTTCATTTGCACCCTCTTTGTTAGGTGCTTGTGCCTGCATGTCTGTGCAATGTAAATCCACAACAACCACACGCTGGCTGCCACTCTCAGACATCTTTACTTGGTTTAATGTTGTTAATCACTGCTCTCTGATGCTGTCTTATGGAGCATTAAGTTCTCACTGTAATTCCCTCTCATGCAATGATGACAGCAATGCGTTCTTTATGATACTGGTAGGATTTATTCAAATCCAGACCGTGAGAACTGTGAAACACACACATGAAATACAATAAATCACAGATCAAACAATAACAACATACATCCATATTCTACTTCGTCTCTTAGTGTCACATGTCTTTACAATATTGTTAACCAAAATGAACTTAACCTACAAAACACATTAAGTCCTTCTGCAATAATAATAATAATAATAAACTCACTTAGCAAACATTTCGTTAGCACTTTAGCTACCTGGCTTGGGCCTACACACAGCTAGCAACCACAACACCAAACGTACCTTATTGGCTGCATGCAATAAGAGAGGAAATTATGGGGACTTTACTGACTGAACTGACTGACTGAACTGACTGACTGTGACTGAACTATCTCTTAAATACGGAGATTTTGACACGCGTGCGTCGGCATAAAACGTCCCCGGACACTGTGCGCTTCAACCATTAGTTCCGCCCTTAATCAACAGCATTTAGGTAGGAACCAAAAACTGGTAGGAACCAAAAACTCAAACTAAACACAGAGGCAGTTACAATAGGACTGTGTTTTGTTAGTGTTCATCTTGTTACTGTTCATAGACATAGGACTGTGTCTTGTTACTGTTCATCTTGTTACTGTTCATAGTCATAGGACTGTATCTTGTTACTGTTCATCTTGTTACTGTTCATAGTCATAGGACTGTGTCTTGTTACTGTTCATCTTGTTACTGTTCATAGTCAAAGGACTATGTCTTGTTACTGTTCATCTTGTTACTGTTCATAGTCATAGGACTGTGTCTTGTTACTGTTCATCTTGTTACTGTTCATAGTCATAGGACTGTGTCTTGATACTGTTCATCTTGTTACTGTTCATCTTGTTACTGTTCATAGTCATAGGACTATGTCTTCTTACTGTTCATCTTGTTACTGTTCATAGTCATAGGACTGTGTCTTGTTACTGTTCATCTTGTTACTGTTCATAGTCATAGGACTGTGTCTTGTTACTGTTCATCTTGTTACTGTTACGCCCCAACGAGACCGAAGAGCCAAATGTGCCAAAGAACCCAGAAGTAGAGAGACACTCAAAACAACGGAAAAAAATGTCTTTACTGTAAATATCACCAACATCAAAAACATAAACTAGGCAGGGTTGGACTGGATACTTGGCGAGGTCGGAGCTGGAACATGCAGTCTCTCGTGACAGTGGTTCTCAATAATCAAGCGCCCGACGGCGGTCCTCGGCAGCCTAAAGAAGGGTAGATCCCAGGTGTTAATTAGTCTCAGTAGGCCTGATTATGTTGGGCAACACCTGGGATCGATAAGAGCGTGGGGGGGGCACAACAGTATCCCCCCCCTGAGGGGAGGCACCGGACGACCGCCCCAGAGCCCCCGGGTTCTCCCGATAGAAGTCGTCCAGCAGGGAGGGGTCCGCGAGATAGGAAGAGGGCACCCAGCTCCGGTCCTCTGGACCGAAGCCCTCCCAATCCACTAGGTACTGGAAACCCCACCCCCAGCGGCGGACGGCGAGGAGCTTACGGACCGACCATACCGGATCTCCATCCGCCAGGACCCGGGGAAGCGGAGGAGCTTTAACAGGGGGAGACAAGGGACTGGAGGCCACAGGTTTTAGCTGAGACACATGAAACACGGGGTGAACCCGGAGAGCCGGAGGGAGAACTAAACGCACCGCAGAGGGGTTAATGACTCGATCCACGGTGTAGGGACCAACGTACCGGGGATTAAACTTACGAGTTGATGTCTGGGAGGTCTGGAGGGGCAGGTCCCGGGCCAACAGCCAAACCCTCTGGCCAGGCTGGTAGACACGGGCAGGCACCCTCCGCCGGTTCGCGGCAAGCCGGGCCCGCTCCGTGGCCCGGAGTAGTGGGAGTAGCAAAACCCAGGAAGCGCCTGAGCTGTGTGCGGTCAGTAGGGCGCGGCCATTCCTCCACCGCCTTGATCTTGGCGGGGTCTGCACGCATCTGTCCATCCTCCACCACGTTGCCGAGATACGTCACCGAGTTGGTGTGGAAGACGCACTTCTCAGCCTTCACGTAGAGCCTGTTCTCCAACAGCCGTTGTAGCACCAGGCGGACGTGCTGGTGGTGTTCCTCCATGGACCTAGAGAAAATCAGGATGTCGTCCAGGTACACCACCACAAAGACGTTTAGCATGTCTCTCAGCATGTCATTCACCAGGCCTTGGAAAACTCCGGGGGCATTGGACAGACCGAACGGCATGACGCGGTACTCATAGTGGCCGAGATGGGTGTTGAAGGCCATCTTCCACTCGACACCCTCCCTGATCCTGACCAAGTGGTACGCGTTACGAAGGTCCAACTTGGTGAACACCTGGGCGCGCGTGAGTGGCTCGAAAGTGGAACTAAGAAGTGGCAGGGGGTACCTATTCTTCACCGTGATGTCGTTCAGTGCCCGATAGTCTATACAGGGCCTCAGGCCACCGTCCTTCTTAGCCACGAAGAAGAAGCCCGCTGCGAGGGGCGAAGACGACGGCTTTATAAGGCCTGAGGCTAGGGACTCAGCGATATAGTTGCGCATCGCCTCCCTCTCCGGCTGGGAGATGTTGTAGAGCCGCCTCTTAGGAAGGGCGGCCCCAGGAAGGAGGTCGATGGGACAATCATAAGGCCGGTGAGGGGGGAGTGAGAGGGCTCTGTCCTTACTAAACGCCAGAGAGAGGTCGTGATAAATGTGAGGCACCCCAGTGATATCTGGTGGAGAGGACACAGACCTGGAACCGCTGGACGGAGACAAGGCGGAACGCAAACAGGTACTCCACCCCAAAACCCGCCCAGACGGCCAGGAGATGTGAGGGTCGTGCCTCTCCAGCCAGGGTCTACCCAACACTAGAGGCGCCGTGGGGGCGTGCAAAACAAAAAAACGAATGGAGTGAGTGTGAGAAGGTCAGTAGCCCATCAATGGCCCGAGGAGAGAGGCTGCGATCTAAAGCCACCAAAGGGACTCCCACCTGTCGGGCTAGAGTAACATCCAGTAGACACTCGTCTGCACCCGAGTCTATGAGAGCGCCAACCGACAAGGTCTCCGTACCCCAGGCTAAGGTGGCCGGAAAGAGACGATTTAACGTACTACGGGGCGGGGAAAGGGATGTCTTGCTCACCCGTATGCCCCTTACTGGCGAGCTTGGTCATTTGGGTGGGTTGGGCAGGATCTGACATAATGTCCCTCCTTCCCACAGTAGAGGCACTGTTGGTGGGACATCCTGTACTCTCTTAGTCCTGCCGAAAGGTGGCATCGGCCAATCTCCATGGGCTCTCCGGGCCCGGACGTCGACCTGTCAACAGACAGCGCGTGCTGAAAAGGGGGGGTGGCCAAGCCCGCCGCGGACAGGGCGGCGGTCGCCGAGGCAGAGCGACCGGGAGCCGGGCGAAGGAACGAACGCTGGGCTCGGTCCAAACGGCGTTCACGCAGCCGTGAGTCCATTTGGAGCGCCAGGGTGATTCAATCCCTCAGCGTCTCTGGGCTGTCTCGAACGATGAGGTCCTTGACGGCGTCGCTCAAACCCTTGCGATAGAGACAGAGGAGAGCTCTATCGTCCCAACCACTCTCTATGGCTAGGATCTGGAACTCCACCGTGAAATCGGCCACCGAGCGAGACCCCTGATGGCAAACTAGCAGCCGGCTTGCAGAATCCAGCCCGTCCAATGGATGGTCAAAGACCGCGCAAAACTCTCGCTTGAACAGGAGGTAATCGGTGGCATAACCCCCGTTGCTGTTCACTGCGGCTATCGCCCAGCTAAGATCTCTGTCGGCAAGGAGGGACATCACAAAAGCAATCCTGGCCCCACCAGAGGAATACTTGGACGGCTGATGTGTGAACAGCAACTCGCACTGAGCTAGGAACCCACGGCACTGGTTCAAATCGCCTCCGAACGATCAGGGGCTAACCAAGCTGGGCTCGGCGCAACCGACTGACCCTGCGGGGACATCGGGGCCAGCTGGGATGTAGGACGAACTGGTTCCCAGACCAGAACCTGGGGCTGGATAGGTGCTGACGGCTAACGCGTCCAGAGATCGCTGGATGGACGCTAGGGCTCCGGACATAGCATCCACCTTGGCGGTGAGACTGGTGACCGTACTGACGGTAGTCTGCGACATGTTCTCCAGCACCGCAATCTGGGACTGGACCGAGGGAAAAGCCTTTCCCAGGCCTGCAGTTGGGTAAGTTCGATGGCTTGTTCCGTTACAATCTTGCGTAACTCGGACGGCGTCCCGTGCCCCGCTTCTGGGTTCCCGGCTTGGCTAATTTTAGACTTGGTTATTCTGTTACGCCCCAACGAGACCGAAGAGCCAAATGTGCCAATGAACCCAGAAGTAGAGAGACACGGACACTCAAAACAACGGAAAAAAAATATCTTTACTGTAAATATCTCCAACATCAAAAACATAAACTAGGCAGGGTTGGACTGGATACTTGGCGAGGTCGGAGCTGGAACATGCAGTCTCTCGTGACAGTGGTTCTCAATAATCAAGTGCCCGACGTCGGTCCTCGGCAGCCTAAAGAAGGGTAGATCCAATTAGAGCGTGGGGGGCACAACAGTTACTGTTCATAGTCAAAGGACTATGTCTTGTTACTGTTGTTAACTGTTAACTGTTCTGAAAGCTTTTAGGATCAAATACTTATAAGTAAGTATAGATGCTGTCAAGTTGAGTCAAAATGCAATTAGAATAAAATGACCCTCTTTTTCTTCAAAGGTTTCTAAGTGTTATTAACATGATTCAAATTGAAAAGGGTTTAGGTTTGTTACTATGAAACGGGTCTGAAGTGTTTAGGTTGCAAAGTTTTAGAATACAATTAGTTCCAACGGCATCTAAAAGTACAAATCTAAGGTACACATATGACACTGCAAAATGACCTGTGCCCTGTTGTGAGAATGAATGCTCAGTTATTTCTCTCCCTCCAGGAGAAGCAGGAACACAGACCTCACCACCTGATGCTGATGCTGCCCCCACATCTAGACCGGCCCAACACGACCGCCTCTCATATTCATTTACACCTGTGTCCAACAAGTAAGTAACCAACTAAATGTAATAGCAGCCATGTTTAATTATGTAACACACCTTCTCTCTGTTACCCTGAATAAATTAAAAGTAATAAGAAAAATACAGATCTCTGTTGTTTGCACACCAAGCCACAATAGAACAGTGCGTTTCCACCTTGTGATGCTAGCTCTAAAGAGATGTCATGGCCAGGAGTTTGAGCCAGTCCTAGCCAGGTGCGCTAAGATAAGAGAACTCACTGCGTCTAGCCTCCAAAATAACAAGGGCGAATAGCTTTGAGTCTGCGTCGCTTCGGTGATTTTCCATCATCTGATTTATGTTTTACAGAGCTAAACTATTATTGTGTGTGTTAATAAATCCCATAGAAAGACTTTATTTGTTTGGATGACTTTATTCAGTTTCAGAGCAGACCACTGGACTTATTAGAGCAGTATTAGAGCAGCCATTCTCAACCTGTGGTACTTGTACCACTGGTGGTACTTGCGCCCCCTGCTGGTGGTACTCGGAGGGATCCCTGGAATCTCAATGTTAAAAAAACAGCCGGACACTACTACCTGTTGCGCGTGCACGATTAGGTAACGTTACAAGCAAGCTAGTGATGACAAGAAAGCCGAGGGGGATGTTGCAATAGTGGCTCAAAACGGGAGGTATTCCAAAGAGTGTGGAGGAGAATATTTCCAGCAGCAATGAAGTTCAACAAGTGAACGAGGAGGACAGTGAACCAGCGTAAGAGCGGTACTCAGTAAGAGCGGTACACAGTAAGAGCGGTACGCAGTAAAAGCGGTGTGCAGTAAGAGCGGTGCGCAGTAAGAGCGGTACGCAGTAAGAGCAGTAAGAGCGGTGTGCAGTAAGAGCGGTGCGCAGTAAGAGCGGTACGCAGTAAGAGCTGTCAGAGCGGTGCGCAGTAAGAGCGGTGCGCAGTAAGAGCGGTGCGCAGTAAGAGCGGTACGCAGTAAGAGCGGTGCGCAGTAAGAGCGGTACGCAGTAAGAGCTGTAAGATATTTCCAGCAGCAATGAAGTTCAACAAGTGAACGAGGAGGACAGTGAACCAGCGTAAGAGCGGTACTCAGTAAGAGCGGTACACAGTAAGAGCGGTACGCAGTAAAAGCGGTGTGCAGTAAGAGCGGTGCGCAGTAAGAGCGGTACGCAGTAAGAGCTGTAAGAGCGGTACGCAGTAAGAGCGGTGCGCAGTAAGAGCGGTACGCAGTAAGAGCTGTAAGAGCGGTGCGCAGTAAGAGCGGTGCGCAGTAAGAGCGGTACGCAGTAAGAGCAGTAAGAGCGGTACGCAGTAAGAGCGGTGCGCAGTAAGAGCGGTACGCAGTAAGAGCTGTAAGAGCGGTACACAGTAAGAGCTGTCAGAGCGGTGCGCAGTAAGAGCGGTGCGCAGTAAGAGCGGTGCGCAGTAAGAGCGGTACGCAGTAAGAGCGGTGTGCAGTAAGAGCGGTGCGCAGTAAGAGCGGTACGCAGTAAGAGCGGTGCGCAGTAAAAGCGGTACGCAGTAAGAGCTGTAAGAGCGGTGCGCAGTAAGAGCGGTGCGCAGTAAGAGCGGTACGCAGTAAGAGCGGTACGCAGTAAGAGCGGTGCGCAGTAAAAGCGGTGCGCAGTAAGAGCGGTACGCAGTAAGAGCGGTACGCAGTAAGAGCAGTAAGAGCGGTACGCAGTAAGAGCAGTACGCAGTAAGAGCGGTACGCAGTAAGAGCAGTAAGACCGGTACACAGTAAGAGCGGTACGCAGTAAGAGCGGTACGCAGTAAGAGCGGTACGCAGTAAGAGCAGTAAGAGCGGTGCACAGTAAGAGCGGTGCGCAGTAAGAGCGGTACGCAGTAAGAGCAGTAAGAGCGGTGCGCAGTAAGAGCGGTACGCAGTAAGAGCGGTACGCAGTAAGAGCAGTAAGAACGGTACACAGTAAGAGCGGTACACAGTAAGAGTGGTACGCAGTAAGAGCAGTAAGAGCGGTGCGCAGTAAGAGCGGTACGCAGTAAGAGCTGTAAGAGCAGTACGCAGTAAGAGCTGTAAGAGCGGTGCGCAGTAAGAGCAGTACGCAGTAAGAGCAGTAAGAGCGGTACGCAGTAAGAGCGGTGCGCAGTAAGAGCGGTACGCAGTAAGAGCTGTAAGAGCGGTACGCAGTAAGAGCTGTCAGAGCGGTGCGCAGTAAGAGCGGTGCGCAGTAAGAGCGGTACGCAGTAATAGCTGTAAGAGCGGTGCGCAGTAAGAGCGGTACGCAGTAAGAGCTGTAAGAGCGGTACGCAGTAAGAGCTGTCAGAGCGGTGCGCAGTAAGAGCGGTGCGCAGTAAGAGCGGTGCGCAGTAAGAGCGGTGCGCAGTAAGAGCGGTGCGCAGTAAGAGCGGTACGCAGTAATAGCTGTAAGAGCGGTGCGCAGTAAGAGCGGTGCGCAGTAAGAGCGGTACGCAGTAAGAGCGGTACGCAGTAAGAGCGGTACGCAGTAAGAGCGGTGCGCAGTAAGAGCGGTGCGCAGTAAAAGCGGTGCGCAGTAAGAGCGGTACGCAGTAAGAGCTGTACGCAGTAAGAGCGGTGCGCAGTAAAAGCGGTGCGCAGTAAGAGCGGTACGCAGTAAGAGCTGTACGCAGTAAGAGCGGTACGCAGTAAGAGCAGTAAGAGCGGTACGCAGTAAGAGCGGTACGCAGTAAGAGCGGTACGCAGTAAGAGTGGTACGCAGTAAGAGCAGTAAGAGCGGTGCGCAGTAAGAGCGGTGCGCAGTAAGAGCGGTACGCAGTAAGAGCAGTAAGAGCGGTGCGCAGTAAGAGCGGTACGCAGTAAGAGCGGTACGCAGTAAGAGCGGTACGCAGTAAGAGCAGTAAGAGCGGTACGCAGTAAGAGCGGTACACAGTAAGAGCGGTACGCAGTAAGAGCAGTAAGAGCGGTACGCAGTAAGAGCGGTACGCAGTAAGAGCGGTACGCAGTAAGAGCAGTAAGAGCGGTACGCATTAAGAGCGGTACGCAGTAAGAGCGGTACACAGTAAGAGCAGTAAGAGCGGTACGCAGTAAGAGCGGTACGCAGTAAGAGCGGTACGCAGTAAGAGCGGTACGCAGTAAGAGCAGTAAGAGCGGTACGCAGTAAGAGCGGTACGCAGTAAGAGCGGTACGCAGTAAGAGCAGTAAGAGCGGTACGCAGTAAGAGCGGTACGCAGTAAGAGCGGTACGCAGTAAGAGCGGTACGCAGTAAGAGCAGTAAGAGCGGTACGCAGTAAGAGCGGTACGCAATAAGAGCGGTACGCAGTAAGAGCAGTAAGAGCGGTACGCAGTAAGTATTTCCCTCGTGACGGTAACAATAGATCCAGAGATGACCTTTGACATGTGTGTAGTAGCAGTTGGGTCCCAACCGCTTGGAGATATACACGTGAATAAATGTATGAAGATATTTTCCTTTTGCACGTTTAAAGGCACGACTAAAACAGCACAGATGGCGTCAAGCGAGTACGATACGTGCATGACAATACCGATACCCTCAGGCACCAGCAACTCTCAGTGTGCGTTAATGGTACCAGGCCCATGAGGAACCAGAGTCGTAGAGGGTTTGTGGTGGCTGTGTGGATCTAGGGTCTATCACAGTCTCCCAAACGACTGGTCTGGTCTTTGCGCACCAATATCAATTGCACACCAGACATACATTATTACGGCAACCCCTGTATCAAAATTTTATTAGGCGAGAAAAGCGAGCGGTATATTTTAAAAAGCATGATGGAATGTGGGGAAACGACGTCCCCAACGGTTTCAAAATATAGACGACCGCACAACATTTTCGGTCTTGCACTATTTCCACAACTAGGCGTGGGTAAGCTTCTTCTTATGGCAGAGACAACTAACCATCGATTTCAATCGTTTGTTAACAGCACACTAATCTCCGTTGGGGCAGTCAAGGAGGAATTAACTCGCTTACGGTTGGTTGTAATGCAAAATAGAATGGTCTTGGACTAGATAACAGCCCTTCGCGACGCCATGAGCGAGGACAATATCACCGCAGACGATGACTGGCTACGGGGTATGCTTTCGTCTTGGAAACACTAGCTAGTAATGATAAGTATCTGGGCAGGGGGAGTGTTACTTTGCATATGTTCAATGTGTGGGATTCCCTGCATGCGGAATCTGGTAGATAAGACCATAAACAAAAGGGAGGCACACGTCTTCATGAAGTGGAATGCTGATAGCGACGACTTGACTCCACCATTCGTGGACGTTAACTTGGCACATCTGAATGAATAGGGATCCTGAACCTTTCCCCTAATCTATGATCATTGAGGAGGGACGGTGGCGGGGGAGTGCCCCCTAAGGTCCCAAGTGGCAAAACAGTGATCATGGAGGCGGGGTTAGAGGAGGCATTGCTATTCACCAAGATGAAGACCTCACCAGTGTGTACCAGACTGTATCCCCAACTGCTTGTGTTGAATGTGTTGAATGTGATGAACTTTATTTTGTAACTAATAGTAAAACAGCTTTCAGTAATATCATGTTTTCTTGGTGCTCATGAAGATGTATTAGTAGACCTAACAAGGCGTAAAACATTGGATGTTTTAAGTGACCTGACCAACTAAGGTGATATTTTACCTTTAGTGATGCCTGACGATGCAGATGTATTGAATTGTTATGAATACTTCAAATCATCAATGAAGTGTGTTTTTTTCCATTCGTTTAATTGTTGTGTGATAATTATGATGATAATAATCAAAAGGGAGGAAATGTAATGGAAAAATCATATCTTCTTCTTTCGTGTAACGTCAGTTGTCCAACTCGGTGTCGTGTAGCCATGCCCGCATCTCTGGTCCTAGGTCGAAGAGGCTGGCTTCCGAGGGTGGTCTATATAAGGGGCAGATGGTGATTATATGGTCGGCGGTCTGGTCAGGGTCACCGCACTCGCATGCCGCACTGTCCGCCAAGCCCCACGTCTTCATTGATTCTTTAAAGCGACCGACCCCAGTTCGTAGACGGTTCAGTGTGGTCCATTGCCGACGTGGTAGGTCGTCTCCTCCAATGGCGCAATCTCCTGGGTCCCAGATGTAACAGTGGATTCGGGAGGGCCCGGCTGACTCCCACTCCTGCTTCCAAGCTGCTGCCAACCATGCATCTCTGGAGATGTCCTCAGAGGTGGAGTTGAGCATCTCTTGTGCTGCCTTGTTGTAGGGGTGGCGGGACTTGAGTCTGCTTGGAGGTGCTGGTGTTATTGTGGTGTTGTGCAAGATGTGCCAGTCATACTTTTGTGCCTTCCTGGCCAGGGCGAGGGTGGCAGCCTCCCGTCGGAGGCCGGCCGGTGCTATTCCCGCGAGGACTGGCAAGAGGGACACAGGGGTAGGCTTTAAGCATCCAGTTAGGTATAGGAGGTATTGATAGCCACGTTGACCTTTATCGCATGAGGGCTTCTGCTCCAGACTGGGGCGCAGTATTCCGCTGCAGAGAAGACCAGGGCTTGGGTGGATATTCGCAGCGTCTTAGCGGAGGCTCCCCAGGTTGTTCCAGCGAGGCGGCGGATCAGCGCGACCCTGGATGTCACCTTGGCCTTGACTTCTTCCAGGTGTTGTTTGAATGATAATGTCCGATCCAGACGCACTCCAAGATACTTCGGGGCAAAAAAAATCATATGTTGTCCCTTCTATCACTCTGTTTATCGACCTCAGGGTTCTAGTAGAGAATGCAAATGTAGTTCTCCCTATCACCCTTTTGTCCTATTGTCCTGAGGGGTCTGGTCCTTATCCTTATCCTTATCCTTATCCTTATCCTGCTTGACCAACTGTAATGTTTATCTCACAGCGGGGGACAGTGGCTATTGCAGCCTACAGCTGTTGAGGGGGGGTTGGCATACAACTATTGAGCTGGATCAAAGGCTTGGCCGCTCCTGGTTCAACACCTCTGGCTTCCTCTGTCTGCACGAGAGTTCCTCTGTCCCGTGCTGGAGATGGGTGTGGTGGAGCCAGGTGGTCAAGACTTGCATCATTGGAGGGAAAGACAGTGTCTTAGGGGCAGTCCTAAGAAGGAATAAATACTGAGTGTTGCCAGCATTACGGTGGACTTCCCTATCCTCACCTCATAGGATTCGGGGCTCCCGACAAAGCTTTGTCTGTCTGTTGTCTGACCGTCTGTCAATTTGTCTGTTTGGCCACTTGTCTACTTGTCTTGATAAATATTCAAACTTAATTGAGTTCATTTGTGATGTGTGTATGTTCTTATTGATTGATAATTTGCCTTCTTATTCACGTAGATTTCCACCACACTGACCAGCTTATTATTTCTGCTGTACTGTACTTGTGCTGCAATGACAATAAATTGGAATCTAATTTAATCTAATCTAATCTAAAAAGACCCACCTACTTGTCAGAAAATGGCATATTGATTCTATGGGGTAAAAATAACAATATACTCGAAGACAGAATAAACCCAGAAAGGAAATCTCTTCCTTTTTAATCTCCTTTAGCATACGGTACCTTGAACCATCCATTTTGAAAGTAAAGGAGACGATGCCATCCCACAATTCCTTGCGGCAGCAACCTTAAAACCATCCCACCGTTTGTCCTAACATGGATCATTAGCGTACATAAACGGCCCTGTGGCCGCAAGTCCTGACAAAGTCATAACAAAGTCCTAACATGTGGGCGTTACTGTCCCGGTCACGTGATATTTTGCCCCGTCTGTTATAAGACCCCGAGCTTACCCCCCAGAGCTTTATTTTTTAACTTTATTCTATTCTATTTTTATTCTATTTTTATTCTATTTTTATCTATTTTTATCTTATCTTTATAACTGCTGTCTGTCGTCGGGTATTGCACATAAGATTTTCACATCACTGCTTTATACTTTAAACTGTGAAGTGACAATAAACTTGACTTGACTTGATTTGACAGTATAATAGGTACATTGTCAGTACTTGTACTTGGTAGTATAATAGGTACATTGTCAGTACTTGTACTTGGTATAATAGGTACATTGTCAGTACTTGTACTCAGTATAATAGGTACATTGTCAGTACTTGTACTCAGTAGAATAGGTACATTCTCAGTGCATGTACTCAGTATAATAGGTACATTGTCAGTACTTGTACTCAGTATAAAAGGTACTGTAGTAACTTGAGCAATGATACGGACCACAAAAGAGTGCAGTATAGACTTGTTTGTTTTATATCGAAAAGCTGGTAGCATGTACAGAGTTCACTTGTCAATACGGAAGCAGCAGAAGTGCAATACTGGTGGTCTTTTATACTAGAGCTCCCCTAGTGGTGTAACACAAAACAGATATCATATACATTACAACACTGCTCCCCCACTAAATTTCAACATTCCATGAATACAAATAAACTTGTCATTTTCTTTTATACACATGTGCACCTACACATTCAATTTACTTCAATTTAGCACTTAAAGTGACTAACTAAGAATCAGTCTATCAGGAGGTCTTCGAACACGCTGTGACCTGCGTACGATCTCCGGTGCTGTAGATGGAACTGCTGGTGTAGGTGTTTTGGGTGGTTCAGGTGCCAGGTCCACAGGAGGTGTCTGTGGGTCCATAGTCAACTGTTCCTCCTCTACCAGGGGTGCAGACTCTTCCCCGGGTGACCTTTCCTCTGGTGATACTCCCACAGTAGTCTGGCTCACCAGGGGAAACTCTGAGGTACTGACGATCTCTGGGCCTGTGTCATGACGCAAGCGGATGTGGTCTTGATGTCTGCGAAACACTCGTCCATCAGTTAGTTCAACAACATATGAGAGAGGACCCCTCTGCGTCAGGATAACACCCGGTAGCCATTTCTGATTATAGTTATTGCTGAAATTTCTCATATAGATTATATTACCCGGTTTCAGCGATCTCTCTCGTGCATGTTGATCATGTCCCTCCTTCTGCTTTTCCTGCTTTCTCACCACCATGGCCTTGATGTCTGGACGCAGCAGGTCCAGCTTTGACTTAGGCCTACGCCCCATCAACATCTCTGCTGGAGAACGTCCAGTGGTGGTCTGTGGAGTCAGGCGGTATTTAAAAAGGAAACGGGAAAGCCTGGTTTTTAGAGAGTCACCTTTCATTCGCTTCAGACCCTCCTTCACCGTCTGGACAGCTCGCTCTGCCAATCCATTCGAGGCTGGGTGGAAAGGAGCAGTACGAACATGCCTAATTCCATTCTGTTTCATAAACTCACCAAACAGCTCACTGGTGAAAGTTGGACCATTATCCGTAACTACACTGTCAGGCAACCCATGGATTGCAAAAACTTGTCTGAGCTGGTCTATGGTTGTGGGTGCTGTTATGTTGCTCATGATGTGTGATTCTATCCACTTCGAGTGGGCATCCACCATTATGAGAAACATCTCCCCCATGAACGGACCAGCAAAGTCCAGATGTAGTCTAGACCAGGGGTGGTCTGGCCACTCCCATGGATGCAATGGGGCTGGTGGTGACATGTGCTGATTAGACTGGCATTGTGTGCATGCTCTCACCTTGTTCTCCAGATCTAAGTCCATCTTGGGCCACCAGACATAGGACCTTGCCAGGCTCTTCATTCGCGACACACCTGGATGGGTCTCATGTATCTCTTCCACAATCTGTGAGCGACCTGGGGGAGGGACGACTACCCTTGCACCCCAGAAAATGCAGCCATCCTGTAGGCTGAGTTCTGTCTTGCGTTTGGTGTACGGTTTCAGTTCCTCACTGACAACCACACTGGGCCAGCCCTGTAGCAGGTACATCTTAACTTTGGACAGCACTGGGTCTCTCTCTGTCCACTGCTTGACTTGGGCTGCCTTTACAGGTGTCTGTGACAACTGTTCCAATGAAAACACAGTCTCTGGCGGCACAAAGGTAGAGGCAGGCATCTCCAGCAATGGCAGGCGACTCAATGCATCAGCATTTGCGTTGTCCCTCCCTGCTCTGTACTGGATGGTGTACTGGTAGGCTGACAAGATGAGTGCCCACCGTTGGATTCTTGCTGACGCTAGCGGAGGAATACAGCGCGTCTCACTGAAAAGGCTCATCAGTGGTTTATGGTCGGTGTAGATCTTGAACACACGGCCATATATATACTGATGAAAACGCTTTACTGCAAAAACCACAGCTAGCCCCTCTTTGTCTAACTGTGAGTAACCTTTCTCTGCAGCCGTCAGCGTCCTTGAGGCAAATCCCACTGGTCTCTCGGATCCATCTTCCATGACATGGGAGAGGACTGCCCCCACACCATAGGGGGAGGCATCACATGAGAGCACCATCTCTTTTTCTGGATCATAGTGCACCAGCAGCTTTGCTGAATGTAGGAGTTCTTTCACTTCTTTAAATGCTTTCTCCTGCTCCGCGCACCACTGCCACTTTGTCTCATTGTGCAGCAGCTTGTACAATGGAGATAACACTTTTGAGAGATCCTGCAGGAATTTCCCGTAGTAATTAACCATACCCAGGAATGAGCGGAGTTCTGTGACGTTCTTAGGGCTTGGAGCTTCCTTAATAGCCCGCACTTTGTCCTCCAATGGATGGAGCCCCTCTGCAGTGATCATATGCCCCAGATAAGTCACTTTTTCTGCCATGAACACACACTTCTCACGTTTCAGGCGTAGCCCTGCCTCTGAGAGTCTCTTTAGCACCTGCTCTAGGTTTTCAAGGTGCCTAGCCTCAGTCGGCCCTGTGATTAGTATATCATCCAAGTACACAGCTACCTGTGGAATGCCTTGCAAAAGTGTGTCCATTGTCCTTTGGAAAATGGCAGGGCTGGACGCCACTCCGAACACTAGTCGGTTGTACTTGAATAATCCTTTGTGTGTATTTACAGTGACATATTGTTTCGAATCCTCATCTAAAAGTAACTGCTGGTAAGCGTGGCTCATATCAAGCTTCGTGAACAGCTTACCTCCCGCCAGCGTCGCAAACAGGTCATCCACCCGTGGCAACGGATACTCTTCTAGCTTTGAGACCTGGTTCACGGTCAACTTGTAGTCTCCACAAATCCGTACGGTTCCATCTGGCTTCAGAACAGGCACGATGGGTGCTGCCCACCTTGAAAACTGAACAGGTTCCACGATGCCCAGCTCCTGCAACCGCTCCAGCTCTTCCTCCACTTTGCTCTTCATGGCATAGGGCACCACTCTGGGCTTGAAGAAACGTGGCACTGCCTCAGGGTCAACATGGAGCTTCACAGTCATGCCCTTAAGTGTGCCTAGTTCTTCCCTGAACACATCACTGTAGCGCTGCAGAATGTCTTCTGTAGTGTTTGCATACTGATATCATGCCAATTCAGCTTAATTTTACGAAGCCAGTCACGACCCAATAAACTAGGGCCCCCACCCTTGGCTATTACAAATCTGCCTTGAGCCCTCTGACCTGCAGCTGAAATGTTTGCATTTAACACCCCCAGATGAGGTATAGCCTGACCTGTATATGTCCTAAGTCTGAGGGTTGATGGCTTAACAGGAGGTGGCTTGTGTCCCCATGTCTTCCTGTAGGTCTCCTCACTGATGACCGATGCTGTAGCCCCCGAATCAATTTCAAACTTTATGTCCTTTCCTTCCACAGTCAGGGTGGCATAGTAGGGCATAGGTGGTTCTTCGTTGGTATCCACAGCAAACATGTTGAACGCACAGGCTGCATCTCCTTCATCTTCATCAAGGTAATGTGTGGGTGCTGGATTTTTCTGGCCTCTCCATTTTTCATTTTTAGGCTTATTTTTAGCACTCCTGCACTTTTTCGATAGGTGCCCCTTGTTATTACAGGTATGGCAAACAGCTTCTAGAAATGTGCAATTATTTGCGTAGTGTGCCCCTCCACACCTAAAACATTCAACACTCCTTGCTGATTTTACAGCCTCTCTATGTACATGGTGCACAGCCACAGATTGAGATCCTAGCTGACCCTTTTGAATGTCCTTTGCATGATTTGCCGCCATCTCCATTCCTTGAGAAGTTTCAAGTGCCTTTTTGAAAGTCAATGGTGGAGTTTCCCCCAGCAAACGGCGCTGAATGGCGTCATTATTAATGCCGCACACTAATCTGTCGCGGAGCATGTCATCTAAGACTGCCCCAAACTCACAGTGTTCTGAAAACTGCCTTAATTCTGCAACAAAGTTCGCTACAGACTGACCTGACTTCCTAAAATGGCTGTGGAATTTGAAACGCTGTACAATTACCGAAGGCCTTGGGTTGTGGTGGTTCCCGACGAGCTTGACCAGGTCAGCATATGGAATTTCCCCCGGTTTCCTTGGCGTGGATAAGTTCCGTATCAGTTTGTAGGTCCTTGCCCCGCACACACTCAGGAGAATCGAACGCTGTTTAGCTTCTTCTGTAATTCCATTTGCCGTGAAAAAGTGTCCCAACCTTTCCTCGTACTCCGTCCAGTCCTCGTCCCCCTCCACAAATTCTCCGATCGTTCCAAACGTGGCCATCTGAACTCGTGGCTCTCCTTCCGCCACCGGCACTCCGTTTATCTCGTCTACACGCTCCTCTTCACCGTTTTCACTCATGAAGATAGCCGCTTAGCCCTCTTGCTAGTTTGCACACTGTTTTTTTAGCTAACGCTAACAAACAAAACGAAATGTAAAGAAAAACTCTTCCAGTTTACCTCGTCGCCAAAATATGTAGTAACTTGAGCAATGATACGGACCACAAAAGAGTGCAGTATAGACTTGTTTGTTTTATATCGAAAAGCTGGTAGCATGTACAGAGTTCACTTGTCAATACGGAAGCAGCAGAAGTGCAATACTGGTGGTCTTTTATACTAGAGCTCCCCTAGTGGTGTAACACAAAACAGATGTCATATACATTACAACAGGTACATTGTCAGTACTTGTACTCAGTATAATAGGTACATTGTCAGTACTTGTACTTGGTATAAAAGGTACATTGTCAGTACTTGTACTCAGTATAATAGGTACATTGTCAGTACTTGTACTTGGTATAATAGGTACATTGTCAGTATTTGTACTCAGTATAATAGGTACATTGTCAGTACTTGTACTCAGTAGAATAGGTACATTGTCAGTACTTAGAATGTACCTATTCTACTGAGTACAAGTACTGACAATGTACCTATTCTAATGAGTACAAGTACTGACAATGTACCTATTATACCAAGTACAAGTACTGACAATGTACCTATTATACTGAGTACAAGTACATTCTCTCGAAATACCACTCCGTGTTTTCCCTGTCAGCCGTTTCACACTGAACTCACCTGTTGTCAATCGCTCCTCATTGACCAAGCTGTATTCAAGCCATGTCTGTTGTGTACCAATGCTGGATTATCACCCGGATTTTTCCGAAAGCCTCACGTTCGTATCGAGTTAAGTTCATTGTGTTCTGTCTATTGATCCTCCGTGTTTTGACCCTCATCTGGAGAACGACCTTGTTTTAGCCTGTTTTGTACCTTTTTTGTACCTCTGCCTCAACCCTCGACATCCTGTTGACGACCTCTGCTTGCCTTGACCACCATTTTGGATTTGCCCTGTCTGTACCTTTTGCCTTTTGCTGGCGTTACACCTGTTCTATCTGGCTTCTAATCATTGAATTTAGATTAGTCTTTATCAGAGTCAGGATAAAGGACACTACTGCTGGTCAGTACGCTGTTGAGTTGGACACTACTAACGTTAAGCGTTTACAGGAGTCACAGCTTTTCCCACTTCTCTCATCCATAACCAAATGTAACGTTAACTTAACCCCACAGAGCATATTCAGTTTGTCACTGGATTCATCTTAAAGAGGGCGGTTGAATGTTTTTGCAGTTGCCTGTTAGTTATACCTGTTATGCCTGCGAGGTTCCCAACCACCCTGGGCTCCATCTCTTCTCCCCCCTACCGTCCGGTTGTCGGTTCTGCAGCATCCGTACAACGACTACCAGGTTCAAGGATAGTTTGATCCACAGGCAGTGACCTACTGAACTGCTAGGAGTGCTGCCACTATCATAACATTGTCATTAACATTACACTGTCATACTTTGCTGGACTCATTACAGTTACTGCACTGTTCTGCACTGAATTCATGATGCTGCTGCACTACTGGCACTTTAAAATGCTTTTTTGCACAATTCAACACACACTCCATCAGTCAATTTATTGTTTTTATTGTCATTTTAATTGTGTACAGTATTGTTACAGTACAGTGTAAGTATAGTACATAGTATAGTATATTTTGTTAAATTGTAGTATAAACTCAAACTGCAGGAGGGGATGGGGAGTAAGCATTCAATTCTACTTGTTGCATATGGCAAATCAAAATGAATCTTGAACCTTGAATGAAGGAGCCGGTAGGGTCAAAGGTCATTAAGGAGCAGGTAGGGGTCAGAGGTCATTAAGGAGCAGGTAGGGGTTAGGGCTCATTAAGGAGCAGGTAGGGGTCAGAGGTCAAAAATGAGCAGGTAGAGATAACAGATCATTAAGGAGCAGGTAGGGGTCAGAGGTCATTAAGGAGCAGGTAGGGGTCAGAGGTCATTGAGGAGCAGGTAGGGGTAAGGGGTCATTAAGGAGCAGTTAGGGTTTAGAGGTCATTAAGGAGCAGGTAGGGGTCAGAGGTCATTGAGGAGAAGGTAGGGGTAAGGGGTCATTAAGGAGCAGGTAGAGATAACAGATCATTAAGGAGCAGGTAGGGGTCAGAGTTCATAAAGAAGCAGGTAGGGAATAGAGGTCATTAAGGAGCAGGTAGGGGTCAGAGGTCATTGAGGAGCAGGTAGGGGTTAGGGGTCATTAAGGAGTAGGTAGGGGTCAGAGGTCATTGAGGAGCAGGTAAGGGTAAGAGGTCATTGAGGAGCAGGTACAGGAGAACATATCTTTAATAAATGAACATGCTGTTCATTAACAAGCCCTTTTAAGAATGTTAATATACACAGAATATCAAAGTACTATAGAACTATAGAATGACAAATAGAGAGGTGTCTGTATGTGTGTGTGTGTGTGTTTATCTCTAAAAATGTGTGTATTTCTATAAGTGTGTGTGTGTGTGTGTGTGTGTGTGTGTGTGTGTTTGTGTGTGTGTGTGTGTGTGTGTGTGTGTGTGTGTGTGTGTGTGTGTGTATTTATCTATATGTGTGTGTGTATAAAAATGTGTTTGTATGTATGTGTGTGCGCGTGTGTATTTTTAAGTGTGTGTGTACTTCTCTATATTTGCGTGTGTGTGTGTGTGTGTGTGTGTGTGTGCTCTATGTGTGTTGCTACAAGCGACACAGAAACACTGAGGAATCATAACCCCCCCAGAACCCAAACCCAGGGAGGAGGTCCTCCTGGGTGAATGTGGACTGGAAGGTGTGGATGAGTGTCAGTGTGTCTGAGGACCCTCCTCCATCTGGGAAGGAGAGAGAGCCAGCAGGTCGGTCCACATACACTCCTACTCTGTTAGAGGGGGGGAGATCTATGGCTGTATAACTACCGTTGTACCAGACTAATGAGTAAGTAATGACCACCATGACAATAAAGACTCCAGGACTTGTTGTTCCATCCAAGCCTGCTGTCTTTACCCCCTCCTCTCCTAGTGATTCCTCTGTATGTCACTCCTATACCAACAACACCTCCTTTCCTCTCCACCTCCCAGTAACAGCGGTCAGTCAGACCCTCTCTACACAACACCTGGTGACTGTGGTCAAATCTCTCCAGGTGATCAGGATACTTCTTCTCTCTAACCCTCGTCACCTTCCTGTTGTCCTCAGACAGAGAGAGTCCTCTCCAGGCTGTGTTTGGGTCCAGTGTGAGTTCACACTCATCTGATGGGAGAGAGAACCAAAGACATGATGAGTCTACACAGAAATACTCCTGATGTGGTCATCAAGATATGAGCCATTTGGAGTCAGTTCAATAAACCCTTTAGAAATGGGTGGAGCCGTGAATAACCACTGAGGAAGAAAAAGTACTTGATTGGAAAGTACACACATAAGTACAATGATTAGATATATTATAATCAATTAATACATATATATTTTAGATCATGTTCTGAATATAAAATACACATATAAATATGATGAATATATATTAATATATTGATAAGATACATGATGTCCACCATCATGTATCTCATCAATATGTTAATATATTGATAACATACATGATGTCCACCATCATGTTGATTCCAGTGGCGAAGCGTGTCTATCCCAACTGGACCTTCTGTAGACCAGGGGTTCCCAAACTTGGGGGGGGGGGGGGGGGGGGTATGTCGCGATCGCGGACATCGTGAAGTCCAGGGGGGGGGGGGGGGGTTAATTTGTTTGGTTAACATTGTGTGTGGCTTTTTTTTTTTTCAATGATGATACTGTCGTGGGAATAATAATAATACAATTTAAAATAAATAAACCTCATGGGTCACATCAAGAGGATTCTGAAATCATCTCGCGACCCCCCCCTCGGGGTCCCGCGACCCCCACTTTGGGAACCCCTGCTGTAGACTGCAGTCACTTTATGGCTTATAAAGATTAGACTTATTTTAAGATTGTCGCAGCCAATTTCAAAGTGTAACATTGTTGGTAAAGCAGTGTCCATGTAATGAAGTAACAGCCCATCATCTTCGCCATCGCCATTTTGACGTAAAATCCCACGTAGAAACAACGTAGCACTACGCTAGATCCACTCTCGCTCCAGCCAGTAGACCTTCTAGCTCCCTATTGAGCTGTGGGAAAATCTGAAAGAATACGCCCATTGGCTACAAATCACTATATGATTGGTTGATCAAATTGTCAATCCAAACGTACGCTCTCATTCAGTCTAAGGGCCAAAGTCATCGGGAATACTTTGGTTGAAGGATATTCTTCCCAGCAACCTAGACAAATATCTGATTGGTTGCAACACAAAACCACTCAAATGCGTAGTGCATGGACCGAGAAAGACAAACAAATCAACGTAACACTAATATAACAGATAACAGATACGATTCTCATTTATTCATTTTATTAAAATTAGATTCAATTGTATTACATTTTATTAATACAATTAATTCGATTTTTTTTGTTCCATCTGAGAGTTCCAGGGTCTTCTGTGAATACCTTGAAGGCCCTGACGCTTCACCACTGGTTGATTCCCAGTAGGACGTCACCTCCTGCTGTGTGGATGGACTTTCAATCTGAGGAGTTAGTGTGTTGTTGTGATGACTCAAACTAAACAGACACTTACACTTCTTTAGAGTCGACCTCAGGTCAGGCAGCTTCTTCATCGCCATGAACCACAAACAATCACCCCCACAACAACAATTGCAACAATTCCGGCTAGTATCAGGAAAGGCAGCTTCTTCTTCTCCAGGCACTTCTTTACAGCTGGTTTTCTAGACTCGTCACGACTCGACACCGTTAGCAGAGGCCATTCCTAGAAAACATAGTGAGAGAGAGAGAGAGAGAGAGAGAGAGAGAGAGAGAGAGAGAGAGAGAGAGAGAGAGAGAGAGAGAGAGAGAGAGAGAGAGAGAGAGAGAGAGAGAGAGAGAGAGAGAGAGAGAGAGCGGAGAGACAGAGAGAGAAGGAGGGGAGAGAGAGAGAGAGAGAAAGAGAGAGAAGGAGGGAGAGCTGAGAGAGAAGAGAGAAGAGAGAGAGGGAGAAAGAGGGAGAGCGGAGAGAGAGAGAGAGAGAGAGAGAGAGAGAGAGAGAGAGAGAGAGAGAGAGAGAGAGAGAGAGAGAGAGAGAGAGAGAGAGAGAGAGAGAGTCAAGTTAAAAAACAATCTTTTTAAAAAACCTTTAAAAATTATACTACTACTACTACTACTACTACTACTACTACTAATACTAATTACTACTTCTAATACTACTAATACTAATGCTACTAACTACTACTACTACTCCAATACTACTACTACTACTACTTATAATACTCCTACTACAACTCATACTACTACTACTACTACAACTCAGTGGCGAAGCGTGTCTATCACAACTGGACCTTCTGTAGACCAGGGGTTCCCCAACCTTTCAGCCCGCGACCCCCAACATAACAGACCCCCCCCCCCCACTATCACCGGAGGGACTGAAACATTAAAAACAACGTGTGCGCAGATCTTCACCATCGAGAACATCGTGAAGTCCAAGGGGGGGGGGGGGGTAATCGTGATATTGAAAATTGTGTGTGACTTTTTTTTCAGCTGCAAATGATACTGTCGTGAATCTGTCGGAATCAAAATTCCTTTATTCGTCACCCGTACATATATAAAAATATCTATGCACACGTTATTATTAACAATAAAAACCTCATGGTCACATCAAGAGGATTCTGAAATCTCGCGACCCCCCCCCCTCGGGGTCCCGCGCACCCCCCCCCCTCGGGGTCCCGCGACCCCCACTTTGGGAACCCCTGCTGTAGACCACCACCCCCACCATCACCACCACCATTCGAAAATTCAGTTGTTCTAGTCAGACGGACGTCACGGAGGAGTCACTTTATGCCTTATCTCATTTAGGAAGATCAGATTGTCGCAGCGTGTACCATAGTGTACCATAGTTGTAAAGCAGAGTCCATGTAGTGAAGTAACAGACCACCACAGACCACCACACACAGGCTATCGGTTAAAGGGACGGTCTAACACGCTTCACGTGAAAAGGCTTAACGTAACTTTAAGTTCCAAAATAGCGATCAATAATCACCAAATGTCTCTGGCATATGTCTTGTCATTAGCACTTTCACCTGTCAAAATGAAAGTGAAAAGGTGAAAGTGCTAATGACAAAACATATGCAAATTAGGTGATTATTGATCGTGGTTTTGTAACTCTTAGTTACGTTAAGTCTTTTCACGTTAAGCGATGCAAAGAAAGATCAAGTCAAAACTCTCAATTCAAATGCACAACAATGCTTAACAAACCCAAGACAGCCATTAACTAATCAGTCAACAAGTGTGTGGGAACAAAATGCAACAACCAGCTCAACGAGACGCAACACTGAGACAAAACCAGCAAAGACAAATGAGTCTCACTCACCAATGTTCACTTAAAGACCAAATCCATTCTCCTGTCCTTCTGGATGAATGGTGCGACCACCATCAGGTCATAAAGATGATCGCTTTTCAGATCCAAAATAAGTTCCAATTCCCTGCTCTCTTGTCGGTCCCAAATGGCAAGCACTCCCATCAGTAGAGCCTCTTGTCGCTAGTTGAGCCCGTTAGCCACGGGTATCGTTCCCAGTTGCTACTCTGAAAATGGCGAACATAGCCTGCTTTAACTACTTGAGTCAGCTCCAGATTGTCAGGTGTTGGACGGCCTTTTTTAATTATGTCCATCTTAACATTAAATGGTCGTCTTGAAAATGGTTCAGACAATAAATCCGCAACGACATCATCTTCACCTGTTGCCATTTTGACGTAAAAAAAACAACGTAGAAAACGTAACACTACGCTAGATCCACTCTCGCGCCAGCCACCACCTTGCACCTTCTAGCTCCATATTGAGCTGCGGGGAAATCTAAAAGAATACGCCCATTGGCTACAAATCACGATATGATTGGTTGATCAAATTGTCAATCCAAACGTACGCTCTCTAAGTCTAAGGGCCAATGTCAGCGGGAATACTTTGGTTGAAGGATATTCTTCCCAGCAACCCAGAAACATATCTGATTGGTTGCATTGTTTTTCCAACACAAAACCACTCAAATGCGTCGTGCATGGACCGAGAAAGACAAACAAATCAACCAACGTAACACTGTAATATAACACAGATACGATTCTCATTTATTCATTTTATTAAAATTGTATTAAATGTTATTAAATTGTATTACATTTTATTAATACAATTAATTCGATTTTTTGGTTTCATCTGAGAGTTCCAGGGTCTTCTCTGAATACCTTGAAGGCCCTGACGCTTCACCACTGCTACAACTACCATCCACTAATTATACTACTACTGCTATTACTACTACTCCACTACCACTATTAATACAACAACTACTAACAACTACTACTACTACTACTCCACTACTACTAATACTACTACCACTACTAATACTACTACATCTACTAATGACTACTACTACTACTTTTACAACTACTACTACTACTACCACTACTACTACTAATATACTACTACGACTACAACTACTACTATTTTTACTACCACTACTAATACTAATACTACTACCACTACCACTACTACATCTTCTAATGACTACTACTACTTAGGGCTGCAACGATTCGTCGACATAATCGACGACGTCGATCATAAAAACTCGTCGACGCAGAATTTTTGCGTTGATTCGTCGTATAAAAACAATCAGAGAGCCGGTAACATTAATTCAAAAATGCGCAAATGTTCATTTGTAACTGCAATGCACTACAGGAAGTGCTGGGGGCAGTATCATTTCCATTGTCTGCCATGACTGCATTCTGTACTAACAACAAAGAAGAAGAAAGAATGTGAACGATGGCGGAAAGGAGAGAGAATTAGGGTGATGAAGAGCTCAAAAAAGCGAGACCGAGAGTTTCAAAAGTGTGGGAGTATTTCACAGACGACAAGCCAAAGAAGTCAGTTAAATGCAGAATATGTAAAGTGGAATTGGCATTCCACAGCAGCACTACAGCGATGCACGAGCATTTGAAACGCAAGCACTCTGGAACCGTGATGACTGCTACTTCGGATCATGGGTAAGTTTGAGCTAGTTAGCCATAGTATTGTCATGTTTACGTTAGCTTACATGTTGGAAAACAGAACGTCTCATGGATAATGCATGCTAAGCAAACGCTATTTCAGTTATGTTGAGGCTGCGTGTCCACCAACGAGCTGTATGTAACGTTAGCTAAACAGCGCCAAGCTTACAGCGTAGTAGAGCACACTAGAGCTTGGCTAGACTACCGATGTTTACAGCTCCGTCACTTAGCACCGAGTCCGAGTGTCGTGTTTTTGCAGACTAGTATTAATTAGCCAAGTTAAGATAGCTAGCTGATGTTAGCTAGTGCCAACGTTCAGCTCCTCTCACTCACACACAGCAAACAAAAGACCTAGAAGTCTCTGATCTCACTCATCCTCCTCTCCCCCTACAGCTGTTGGAGATGGTGGAGCCTAGTGAGTGGATCCACGTCACCCTCCTGGACCAGGTTAACAGCCCCAACAGAACCTAGTGAGTGGATCCACGTCACCCTCCTGGACCAGGTTAACCGCCCCAACAGAACCTAGTGAGTGGATCCACGTCACCCTCCTGGACCAGGTTAACCGCCCCAACAGAACCTAGTGAGTGGATCCACGTCACCCTCCCGGACCAGGTTAACAGCCCCAACAGAACCTAGTGAGTGGATCCACGTCACCCTCCTGGACCAGGTTAACAGCCCCAACAGAACCTAGTGAGTGGATCCACGTCACCCTCCTGGACCAGGTTAACAGCCCCAACAGAACCTAGTGAGTGGATCCACCCTCCTGGACCAGGTTAACAGCCCCAACAGAACCTAGTGAGTGGATTCACGTCACCCTCCTGGACCAGGTTAACAGCCCCAACAGAACCTAGTGAGTGGATCCACGTCACCCTCCTGGACCAGGTTAACAGCCCCAACAGAACCTAGTGAGTGGATCCACGTCACCCTCCTGGACCAGGTTAACAGCCCCAACAGAACCGCGGTGCTGGGGCAGAGGCTGCTACTTTGAGTTACTTTTAAAACATTATTTGCACATTATCTTTACATTTAAACTTGCACTTTAATTTGTATTATTAAATTTATTTATTTTGTTTTCATTATGATTGATTATTGTATCAAATTGTGTATTGTAAAAAAACATCATATACCTTCAATTGCATCATCATTCTATTTCACAATTGACAGTGCAATTAACATATTGTTCACATAAAGAGTCATAGCACAATTCAACTGACAATTTTAAAAACCATATGCGATTGTACTGCATACAGTGTTGTAACATGTAGAAAAACCACAGTCACTGTTCTCCTTCAGGACTTCCTGTCAAATGAATTGTTCACAAGGTTCATGCATGCGTCAGTTAAAGCATTGCAACTCTGATTAAACCCCTTTCTGTGAATATTGCATAATGTAGTACTATTACTCTCTGGTATCTCAGTAAATATACTCTCTGGTAAATATGTATATATGTAGCACAGAATGAAAACTCTGATATTCAGCAATAGTAAAAAACAATGTCCATGTTTTCTTATTCAAGATTACATTCCTTAAGGTCTTCATTTATGATTTTTAAGCACAAAACATTAAACACAATCAAAACAAACACAAAATCTGTTCATCTGATATAGGCATCATAACCATTAAACCACACTTGTATGATTGCATTATATCAAAAACATATTGAAAAATAAAATCTTAGTTAATCAAAAACATATTAAATCACATATCATGCATTTTAAAAACAATATCAATGGAATGAGTTGACCCATCATACCTGTAATACCAATTCTAAGGTATCTCAACTTTCCCATTATCATCTTGATCAAATATATTATACGATCAGTGGTCCTAGGGGGCCCATGATTCCCTAAATCAGGTATTTTATTATGTATGTGTTGTTCTAGCAAATCTTCTTAATGTTGCTGTAGAAGAAAAAACCCTGTTATCGGCATGGTGTGATGTTTTTCAATGGAATCCATATGTAGGTTGTGTTGGACTACAACCGCTGAGATGTACCCAAGGTCCACATCTACCAGGATGGCAGATGATGTGACTTGGATCTGGTATGATCGCTTAACGTTCGACTGGACCCACGTTGGTTTTAAGATGCAGACGTATACCCAGTCCTCAACCTGGGGTGATGATTTGTCTGAGGTTGGATCGGCTGCCTGCTCCTGTTCAAACAAACACTCAGACAGATGTGAGGCATTTTATACATGTAGCTAGCATCTTCTAGCTGCTTTGGTTCCTCACTGTGTCCAAGTATCATATAAGGGACAAACATGTTAGTTAAGCCTCTTCACATTGTTCCAGTGTGGTCCAGTGTGAACTCACACTGGACCCAAACACAGCCCACAGAGGACTCTCTCTGTCTGAGGACAACAGGAAGGTGACGAGGGTTAGAGAGGAGGAGTCGTATCCTGATCACCCGGAGAGATTTGACTCCCATCCCCAGGTGTTGTGTAGAGAGGGTCTGACTGACCGCTGTTACTGGGAGGTGGAGGTGGAGATGGAAGGAGGAGGTGTTTCTATAGGAGTGACATACAGAGGAATCACTAGGAGAGGAGGGGGTGGTGACAGCTTGCTTGGATGGAACAACAAGTCCTGGAGTCTTCGTTGTTATGATGATCGTTACTATGTCTGGTACAACGGTAGTGTAACAGCCATAGATCTCCCCCCCTCTAACAGAGTAGGAGTGTATGTGGACCGGCCTGCTGGCTCTCTGTCCTTCTACAGAGTGTCCCCAGATGGAGGAGGGTCCTCAGACACACTGACACTCATCCACACCTTCCAGTCCACATTCACCCAGGAGGACCTCCTCCCTGGGTTTGGGGTATGGGGTTATGGTTCCTCAGTGTCTCTGTGTCACTTGTAGCAACACATATAGAAATACACACACACACACACACACACACACACACACACACACACATATAGAGAAGTACACACACACACATATCAATTCATACACACACAGAAAAACACACACAGCAAGTTCCTGGGTTATGAGGACCACAATTGTATATCATTGTTTTTGTTCTTCTTTTATACATTAAACATTGTACTTTGAAAGGCATTGAAATCTAGCATGTGCTTACAGTTCCTATATATATCCTATATATTTGAATATTGATTTCCTTGTGCTGGGAGCTGATAAAGTGAATATTGATTTCCTTGTGTTTGGAACAACTTAGCAGCACACATCATGTTCAGTTATAAAGATATGTTCTCCTGAACCTGCTCTTCAATGACCCCTAACCCCTACCTGCTCCTTAATGACCCCTAACCCCTACCTGCTCCTTAATGACCTCTGACCCCTACCTGCTCCTCAATGACCCCTAACCTCTACCTGCTCCTTAATGACCTCTGACCCCTAACTGCTCCTTAATGACCTCTGACCCCTACCTGCTCCTTAATGAGCCCTAACCCCTACCTGCTCCTTGATGACCCCTAACCCTTACCTGCTCCTTAATGACCTCTGACCCCTACCTGCTCCTTCATTCAAGGTTCAAGATTGCCATATGCAACAAGTAGAATTGAATGCTTACTCCCCATTCCCTCCTGCAGTTTGAGTTTATACTACAATTTAACACAATATACTATACTATGTACTATACTTACACTGTACTGTAACAAGACTGTACACAATTCAAATAATAATAAAAATGACTATAAAGTGACTGATGGAGTGTGTGTTGAATTGTGCAAAAAAGCATTTAAAAAGCATTTTAAAGTGCCAGTAGAGCAGTAGCATCATGAATTCAGTGCAGAACAGTGCAGTAACTGTAATGAGTCCAGCAAAGTATGACAGTGTAATGTTAATGACAATGTTATGATAGTGGCAGCACTCCTAGCAGTTCAGTAGGTCACTGCCTGTGGATAAAACTATCCTTGAACCTGGTAGTCGTTGGTTACACTTGGTTATGGAGGAGAGAAGCGGGAAAAGCTGTGACTCCTGTAAACGCTTAACGTTAGTAGTGTCGAACTCAACAGCGTTGTTGTGCCTCCCCCACGCTCTAATCGATCCCAGGTGTTGCCCATCATAATCAGGCCTACTGAGACTAATTAACACCTGGGATCTACCCTTCTTTAGGCTGCCGAGGACCGACGTCGGGCGCTTGGTTATTGAGAACCACTGTCACGAGAGACTGCATGTTCCAGCTCCGACCTCGCCAAGTATCCAGTCCAACCCTGCCTAGTTTATGTTTTTGATGTTGGAGATTTACAGTAAAGACATTTTTTCCATTGTTTTAAGTGTCCGTGTCTCGCTACTTCTGGGTTCTTTGGCACATTTGGCTCTTCGGTAAGCCGGGAACCCAGAAGCGGGGCACGGGACACCGTCCGAGTTACGCAAGATTGTAACGGAACAAGCCATCGAGCTTACTAAACTGCAGGCCGAACTGGGAAAGGCTTTTCCCTCGGTCCAGTCCCAGATTGCGGTGCTGGAGAACACGTCGCAGACTACCGTCAGTACAGTCACCAGTCTCACCGCCAAGGTGGGTGCTATGTCCGGAGCCCTAGCGTCCATCCAGCGATCTCTGGACGCGTTAGCCGTCAGCACCTATCCAGCCCCAGGTTCCGGTCCGGGAACCAGTTCGTCCTACATCCCAGCTGGCCCCGATGTCCCCGCAGGGTCAGTCGGTAGCGCCGAGCCCAGCTTGGTTAGCCCCAGATCGTTCGGGGGCGATTTGAACCAGTGCCGTGGGTTCATAGCTCAGTGCGAGTTGCTGTTCACACATCAGCCGTCCAAGTATTCCTCGGGTGGGGCCAGGATTGCTTTTGTGATGTCCCTCCTTGCCGACAGAGCTCTCAGCTGGGCGATAGCCGCGGTGAACAGCGACGGGGGGTTATGCCACCGATTACCCCCTGTTCAAGCGAGAGTTTTGCGCGGTCTTTGACCATCCATTGGACGGGCTGGATTCTGCAAGCCGGCTGCTAGTTTGCCATCAGGGGTCTCGCTCGGTGGCCGATTTCACGGTGGAGTTCCGGATCCTTGCAATAGAGAGTGGTTGGGACGATAGAGCACTCCTCTGTCTCTATCGCAAGGGCTTGAGCGACGCCGTCAAGGACCTCATCGTTCGAGACAGCCCGGAGACGCTGAGAGAGTTAATCACCCTGGCACTCCAAATGGACTCACGGCTGCGTGAACACCGTTTGGACCGAGCCCAGCGTTCGTTCCTTTGCCCGGCTCCCGGTCGCTCTGCCTCGGCGACCGCCACCCAGTCCGCGGCGGGCTTGGCCACGCCCCCTTTTCAGCACGCGCTGTCTGTTGACAGGTCGACGTCCGGGCCCGGAGAGCCCATGGAGATTGGCCGATCCCACCTTTCGGCAGGACAAAGAGAGTACAGGATGTCCCACCAACAGTGCCTCTACTGTGGGAAGGAGGGACATTTTGTCAGATCCTGCCCAACCCGCCCAAACGACCAAGCTCGCCAGTAAGGGGCATACGGGTGAGCAAGACATCCCTTTCCCCGCCCCATAGTACGTTAAATCGTCTTTTTCCGGCCACCTTAGCCTGGGGTATGGAGACCTTGTCGGTTGGCGCTCTCATAGACTCGGGTGCCGACAAGTGTCTACTGGATGTTACTCTAGCCCGACAGGCGGGAGTCCCTTTGGTGGCTTTAGATCGCACTCTCTCTCCTCGGGCCATAGATGGGCATTCTTTGGGTACTATTACGCACGCTACTGACCTTCTCACACTCACTCTTTCGGGAAATCACTCGGAGTCCATTCGTTTTTTTGTTTTGCACGGTTTGTTAAGGACAACGTGGTGGAGGATGGACAGATGCGTGCAGACCCCGCCAAGATCAAGGCGGTGGAGGAATGGCCACGCCCTACTGACCGCACGCAGCTCAGGCGCTTCCTGGGTTTGGCAGGCTTTGTGCAGCGGTTCATCAAGGGGTTCAGCCAGGTGGCTGCCCCCCTCAACGCCCTCACCTCCTCCTCTCGACCATTTGTGTGGACACCTGAGGCGGAGTCGGCCTTCCGCCGACTCAAGAGCTTGTTCACCACAGCCCCGGTTCTCGTCCACCCCGACCCGGCTAGGCAGTACATCGTCGAGGTAGATGCGTCTGACACAGGCATCGGAGCCGTTCTCTCACAGCGGTCAGAGGAGGACCACAGGGTCCACCCATGTGCCTATTTCTCTCGGCGTTTTGAACCCGCTGAGAGGAACTATGATGTGGGCAACAAGGAACTGTTGGCGGTTCACGCCGCCCTGGAGGAGTGGAGACACTGGTTGGAGGGAGCGGAGCTACCGTTCATCGTGTGGTCAGATCACAAGAACCTGGCCTACATGAGGACGGCGAAGAGGCTGAACTCCAGGCAGGCCCGCTGGGCCCTTTTCTTCAGCCGGTTCAATTTCACCCTCACCTACCGTCCGGGCTCCAAGAACGTCAGAGCTGACGCTCTCTCCCGTCAGTCCCCGGGGGAGGGTCCTGCCGTCAAGGAGAACCCCGACACCATCCTTTCCTCAGCCCGGGTGGTGGGTGTAGTCACCTGGGCCATCGAGCCGCTGGTGAGACAGGCCCAGCGGGCCGAGCCAGACCCAGGTAACGGTCCCTGTAACCGGTTGTTTGTGCCTCTTGCTGTCCGCCCGCAGGTGTTGGAGTGGGGCCACTCCAGCCACTTTGCTTGTCACCCCGGGGAGCGGCGGACGGCGGAGTTCATCAGCCGGAGGTTCTGGTGGACCACTCTCAGGAGGGATGTCAGGGGGTTTGTAGCTGCCTGCACCACCTGCGCCCGGAGCAAGGCTTCGCATCGCCCTCCAGCAGGTCTCATGCACCCCCTCCCCGTTCCCAGTCGCCCATGGTCCCACATTGCCTTGGACTTTATTACGGGGCTTCCTGTTTCCCAAGGCTGTGACACAATCCTGACCGTGGTCGATCGCTTCTCCAAGGCGGTTCATTTTGTTTCCCTCCCAGGGCTTCCCTCGGCGGCCGAAACAGCGGACCTCCTGACCCTCCATGTGGTCCGCCTACATGGAATCCCCTCTGACATTGTGTCCGACCGCGGTCCCCAATTCATCTCCAAGGTGTGGCAGGCCTTCTGCAAGGGAATTGGGGCCACGGCCAGCCTATCCTCTGGGTACCACCCCCAGTCCAATGGGCAGGCGGAGCGCGCCAACCAGGCCGTCGAGGCGGCTCTTCGTTGTGTCACCTCGAGTAACCCCACCTCCTGGGCCAAGTACCTGCCCTGGGTGGAGTATTCCCTCAACGCTATGGAGAGCTCCGCTACTGGTATGTCCCCATTCCAATGTTCCCTGGGCTACCAGCCCCCGCTGTTTCCCCAACAGGAGCTGGAGGTGGCGGTCCCGTCCACCAGGGCCCACCTCCGCCGGTGTCGACGCGTTTGGAGGGCCGCCCGGGCCGCACTACTCCGGGCCACGGAGCGGGCCCGGCTTGCCGCGAACCGGCGGAGGGTGCCTGCCCCTGTCTACCAGCCTGGTCAGAGGGTTTGGCTGTTGGCCCGGGACCTGCCCCTCCAGACCTCCCAGACATCAACTCGTAAGTTGAATCCCCGGTACGTTGGTCCCTACACCGTGGATCGAATCATTAACCCCTCTGCGGTGCGTTTGGTTCTCCCTCCGGCTCTCCGGGTTCACCCCGTGTTTCATGTGTCTCAGCTAAAACCTGTGGCCTCCAGTCCCTTGTCTCCCCCTGTTACAGCTCCTCCGCTTCCCCGGGTCCTGGCGGATGGAGATCCGGTATGGTCGGTCCGTAAGCTCCTCGCCGTCCGCCGCTGGGGGCGGGGTTTCCAGTACCTAGTGGATTGGGAGGTCTTCGGTCCGGAGGACCGGAGCTGGGTGCCCACTTCCTATCTCGCGGACCCCTCCCTGCTGGACGACTTCTATCGGGAGAACCCGGAGGCTCTGGGGCGGTCGTCCGGTGCCTCCCCTCAGGGGGGGGATACTGTTGTGCCTCCCCCACGCTCTAATCGATCCCAGGTGTTGCCCATCATAATCAGGCCTACTGAGACTAATTAACACCTGGGATCTACCCTTCTTTAGGCTGCCGAGGACCGACGTCGGGCGCTTGGTTATTAAGAACCACTGTCACGAGAGACTGCATGTTCCAGCTCCGACCTCGCCAAGTATCCAGTCCAACCCTGCCTAGTTTATGTTTTTGATGTTGGAGATTTACAGTAAAGACATTTTTTCCGTTGTTTTGAGTGTCTCGCTACTTCTGGGTTCTTTGTCACATTTGGCTCTTCGGTCTCGCTGGGGTCTAACAAGCGTACTGACCAGAAGTAGTGTCCTTTATCCTGACTCTGGTAAAGACTAATCTAAAGTCAATGATTACAACAACTTATTGTTAGACAAGTAAAAACAAAATAACGGTACAACTGCATCTGATTGTACGTCTGTTACATTTTAAATTGTTTGTATTTTTTAGTAATACGATATTTACAAGAAGACAGCTAGAGGTGGTAAACGCCTAATAAGATGGCTCCAGAGGGAGAGATTGTTGGTGAGGAAAAAACGATGCCCTGTGTGCAACTACAGAATGAAATTAAAACAAACCAACACGACCAAGGATGGGCAGGGTAGGGTATAGGACCCGAAAGCAGAGTGACAGAAGCCAGGTAGAACAGGTGTTTAATGATCAGCGCACATGCCGATTAACGCCAGCTAAAGGCAAAAGGTACAGACAGGGCAAATCCAAAAAGGTGGTCAAGGCAAGCAGAGGTCGACAACAGGATGTCGAGGGTTGAGGCAGAGGTACAAAAAAGGTACAAAAAAGGCTAAAACAAGGTCGTTCTCCAGGTGAGGGTCAAAGCACGGAGGATCAATAGACAGAACACAATGAACTTAACTTGATACGAACGTGAGGCTTTAGGAAAAATCCGGGTGATAATCCAGCATTGAGTAACACAACAGACATGTCTTGAATACAGCTTGGTAAATGAGGAGCGATTGACAACAGGTGAGTTCAGTGTGAAACGGCTGACAGGGACAACACGGAGTGGCATTTCAGAACGGAGTCCGGTGACATCGCGGATCCAGGAAGCCCGCGGAAATCCAGGACTAGGAGTGGAAAGAGCTGGGTTGGACTGTGACAAGAATGTACCTATTCTACTGAGTACAAGTACTGACAATGTACCTATTATACTGAGTAAAGGTACTGACAATGAACCTATTATACTGACTACATGTACTGAGAATGTACCTATTATACTGAGTAAAGGTACTGACAATGTACCTATTATACTGACTACATGTACTGAGAATGTACCTATTATACCAAGTACAAGAACTGACAATGTACCCATTAAACTGAGTACAAGTACTGACAATGTACCTATTATACTGTCAAGTCAAGTCAAGTCAAGTTCATTGTCACTTACACAAGTATAAAGCAGTGGTGTGAAAATCTTATGTGCAATACCCGACGACAGACAGCAGTTATAAAAATTAGATAAAAATAGATAAAAATAGAATAGAATAAAGTAAAAATATATAAATAAAAATGCAATTTATAAAATGCAGTATATTGGCACAGAAAAAGAGCAATATGTATATATAAATCAATGTAATAAAATATACATTGTTATATTCTATACGCCCTTGTTCAGCAGCCTGATGGCCTGACTGTGGAAGCTATCTCTGAGTCTATTTGTACGGCACAATACTGCGGTATTGCCTGCCTGACGGTAAAAGTGAATACAGTTGGTGGCTGGGGTGGGCATTGTCTTTTATGATGCGTTTGGCCTTGGCCACGCACCGCTGGTTGTATATATCCAGGAGGGAGGGGAGCTCACCTCCAACGATATACTGGGCAGATGAGCGTCTTATAGAAATGTCTTTGTGGTCTTTTACAGGACGAGGTGTATTTGCAAAGGGGTCCGTTTGCAAAAGGAGATTAAGTTGTTGAATATAGGGATAGAAGATCTGATAGATGATGCAGAATCTCAGAGAAGAAGGACACTCTAACCCCATCATGTGCTGCACCCTAGTTAGTGTTCAAGTGGAGAGAGAAAGCATGGTGGTAAGACTGCACCTAATCACTTTACCATAGCCTTCATTACACACAGAGCTAAAGCTAACATTCACTTATTTAACAAACAATTAATTAAGTTTATACAATACAAAACTAATTATATTCAAAACAACATCTCTGCATTACAGTCTCACAAATTAAACAAGGCTTGTGCCTCTTCGGGGGGGGGGGAGTTATCATTATTAAACTGTAAAGCTCCGTCTCCGGATGGCTTCCGGTCAACACGTCAACGACTATAGTAGACAAATGAAGAATTATACTGTACAATTACAATAAACAATATAATAAATCGCTTGATCTTGCTTGTTACGCCGTCGATCGAGGAGTCAATGTAAGAGGTTTTATCTGCCGTCTTCGTCATCTTCTGACTGGGAAAGCTCTGGGGGGGAAAGCTCTGGGGGGTAAGCTCGGGGTCTTATAACAGACGGGGCAAAATATCACGTGACCGGGACAGTAACGCCCACATGTTAGGACTTTGTCAGGACTTGCGGCCACAGGGCCATTTATGTACGCTAATGATCCATGTTAGGACAAACGGTGGGATGGTTTTAAGGTTGCTGCCGCAAGGAATTGTGGGATGGCATCGTCTCCTTTACTTTCAATGTGGATGGTTCAAGGTACCCTATGCTAAAGGAGATTAGAAAGGAAGAGATTTCCTTTCTGGGTTTATTCTGTCTTCGAGTATATTGTTATTTTTACCCCATAGAATCAATATGCCATTTTCTGACAAGTAGGTGGGTCTTTTTCGATTAGATTAGATTAAATTAGATTCCAATTTATTGTCATTGCAGCACAAGTACAGTACAGCAAAAATAATAGGCTGGTCAGACGCTGGGCTTCGCCATGTTTATGCAACGCCATCTTGGTCAATGAGTGTTGCTCTTGTTGTTGCTGTGTCCAATTGTTCCTCTCAGAGACTATCTGGGACCCAACATGGAACCCAAGCTATTGGCTTGCAGTCAAACACTTTAGGCCCGACATTTAATTCTTTCAAGGAGACAGTTGAATGTTGAGGCAACATCCCCATGTTTCTAAAGGTGACCCTGGTTATTTCCCCCAAGATACAAGATACACCATTTTTATTGGCCATTTGTAACAAGTTCATAGGAAGGCTTACTCCCCATTCCCTCCAGCAGTATAAATCTCAAAAACACCATACAAATAAAAATAATATATACAATAAAATAAACAAAAAAAGAGCAGCAAAGTGACTTCAATGATATGTAGATGTTTGTTTTGTTGTTTTTTTGCAAAAATCTTAAGGAAAGAAAATGTTGTCAGTAGTGCAGCAGCATCGTGAATACAGTGCAGTACAGAGCAGTAACTGTGATGAGTCTAGAGCAGTGCTCTCAAACTCAATTTACCTGGGGGCCACTTCAAATATTCTACAAAAAAAGGGTTTCAAATCTTTATTAATTACAGTTCAGAACATTAACAGTTCAGAACATGAACGGTTCTTCAGAACATAGGCTTCTCTTACCTACTCCTTGCTACCAGAGACCTGGCAGTGCTTCCTCTTACACAGCTGAGCCACATTTGGCTTGAGGGAGGAAGCAATTGAGACCCTCAGTATGGCTTGAAGATGCTCATCGGTCAGTTTGGATCTGTACTTTGACTTATTAAAGTTCATGGTAGAGAAGAGCTTTTCACAAAGATATGTGCTCCCAAAAAGGCACATGGTCCGCTTGAACATCCTGGAAAGCTCAGGGAAGGTGGGGGGCAATTCTCTCAAAAATTGTCCAAGCTTGTCTGCTTTTCCACTCACCTCCCTGAACTTGGCTTTAAGTTCAGAATTGTACTGCAGGTCAATGAGCTCCATTTGAAGCACAGGAGGGGCATCTTGCACATTGAAGGAGAAGGGGTCAGCTAAAATTTGAAAATTGGCTCTGTGTGTCCTGAAGTCTGCAAACCTGTGATGAAATTCCTCCTGTAGCTTTACAATGGCATCAGCATACTTCTCACCACTGAATGGTGTGCCCACATCCTTGCATGCTGGGAAATGGCAGAGGTTCGTCTGAGAGAGCTGGGCTTTCCATAACAAAGGTTTTGTGGAGAAATCTCTGACGTTATCATAGGCAGCACTGACAAGCTGCCCCTGGCCTTGTAATTTCTTGTTCAGTACATTCAGCTCCTGTGTGAAAGCTAAGTCCATGAGCCATTTGGGATCACTTAGCACAGGAACAGTCATCCCATCCTTCTCCATGAAGGCTTTCACTTCTGCTCTCAACTCAAAAAACCTCTTCAAGATGTCCTGCTGAGCCAACGTACCTCGATGAAGTAGAGCACATCCTCATATGCTGACTCTATTTCCTCCAAAAAGGCGCGGAACTGGCGGTACTTTAAGCCCCTGGATCTGATATGGTTGATGCATTTCACAACGACAGACATCACATTGTCAAACTTCAGGCATTTGCTGCAAAGGGCCTGCTGATGGATAATGTAGTGCAGAGCAATGGCCTCCTCCACACCCTCCTCTCCCAGTTTTCTTTGAACAAGTTCCACCAGTCCATTTCTCCTCCCTGTCATTGATGGCGCTCCGTCGGTTGTTATTCCAGCAAACCTCTTGGTAAACCGGCATCCACAATGGCATCACACAGCTGGCGGAATATATTTCCTGAGTGGTGGTCTGGCCATGCATTGGAATCACTGTGAGCAACTCCTCCATCACTTCAAAATTGTGGTCAACACCGCGGACATACATTGCGAGCTGCGCAGTGTCAGTGATGTCTGTGCTCTCATCAAGAGCGACTGAGTATGCACAGAAATGTTTGGCTTTCTCACGCAGTTGATCGTATTGTTACCTGACAGGTCAGAAATGCACTCTGCCACTGTGTTGGCTGAAAGGCTGATGTTGCTTAACTGACCCTTATTTTCCGGACAGACTATACTTGCAGCCTGTAACATGCACTTTTTGATGAACTCGCCGTTCACTCACTGGCTTTCCCGCCTTAGCAATCATCTCACTCACCACGTAGCTAGCTTCGACTGCCGCATCACTCTCTTTGCATGCTTTCTTGAAAAAAACTTGTTACCTCAGTAGACATGTTTTAAGATTGGCGACCGTCCTCTCTCTCATCTCCCTGGTATTTTGCATACTTCTCAGCATGTCTAGTTGAGTAATGACGTTTGAGGTTGTATTCCTTGTGCACCGCAACTTTCTCTGTGCATATAAGACACGTCGGGGTTCCCTGTGCTCAAGAAAAAAATATTCTGTTTCCCACTTTTCCTGAAATTGTCTGTGCTCGTCTTCAACCTTTCTCTTCACGGCAGGTTTTGAGAAAGACATGACTGGGGCTGGGTGACAAAAAAAACCGCATTTAATAATAATAGATTTACTGATAGATTCTCGTTGTTAAACTATAAATACAATACAGAAATAAACGCATACATTAGTACACACGTAACTGATATACATACATTAATTCAATTAGTCTAAGTGTCATACATACAGTCGTACATGTATACAGCATTTGTATGTTATGCTACTAATATAACCCTTTTATCAAAACAAAATACAGTGTAACGGTTACGGTGGTTGGCAGGGGGCGTGGCCAAGCCACGTGCGCTGGCGGCGCACACACACATCTGTCAACAATTGCCGTGGCTGATCCCCTCACCTGGGGTACATATACCCTGGCTTCCCGTTACCCCGGGGTTTGGTCGTACGTCGTACTTCATGGTTTCTACTTTGTGCGTTAGTACATTCTGGACTGAATCACCAAGCTGATGTCCCGGAGATCCAGATTATTTACCTATCCCGCGTCACCCGCCTGTCTCGCGTTACGCCGGTCTATACGAGCTCCCCGGTAATTATAATTACCTGTCCAGTACCTGTCGCTACTCCAACCTCCCGGTACCCAGACTCCTCTCCCGTCCCGGACTACTCGCCATTCTACTACCTGCCGGTACTCCGCGGATCGACCTCCCGGTATCCAGACCCCTTGCCTGTCCCTGATTACTTTGTCTGTGTGCTTTAAATAAAGCTTTATGTTATAGCTCCACTGTGTCTTGGTCTGCGTTCTGGGTCCCACCAAACTATCCCTATAGTGACATACAGTTTACCATTTCATCAAGGGCACATAAAAACACAACTAAGTGTAAAAGTATATGCAACAAACACGACATTCAATTGTAAAATTCATTGAAAATGCCATAACAACAAAGCCGTTAGCTTAATATAGAGCTAAATGCTAAATGCTAGCCAATTTGAATGTTCGATGTTCTTACAAACTCATTACATACAGGAAACATGTTACACTCACATTTTCTACAACATATGAACATTACACAAGTTATCCATCATGTTGTACTTACAGATGTTGTTCTTGACGAAATTGCCAGTTACCTGCACTTACATCCTAGGTACCGCAAACAACCTCTGGGGGCAGTATACGGTATACTGCCCCCAGAGGTTGTTTGCGGTACCTAGGATGTAAGTGCAATGCCAGTTAACGGGTCTCAAGCCCAGGGCAACAACTCGGCAAAAAGGTGCGTGTGAGAAAAACGCGCGGGCCGCACTAACACTAAACTTTGATGTGCAGTAGGAGGCCTCAAAATATCGTCCAGCGGGCCGCAATTGGCCCGCGGGCCGCGAGTTTGAGACCCCTGGTCTAGAGAGTCCAGCAAAGTATGTAAGTGTAATGGTAATGACTATGTTATGAAATTGAAAGTGATTTAATGCACTGCCTGTTCATAAAAACTATCCTTAAACCTTGTATGCTGCGCAACCGTCGACCAGACGGTTGGGGGGAGAAGAGATGGTGCCCAGGGTGGTTGCAGTCCTTTATGATGGACATGGCCTTCTTCCGACATTTGGTCCTAAAGATCTCCTCAATGCATGGAAGTGCACACCCGATGATCTTCTCTGCCGTCCTCACGACCCTCTGGATGGCTTTTTTTCCCGTGCAGTGGTGTTGGGGGCCATACCACACAGTGACGCCACCCATCAGGATGCTCTCTACGGTGCCACGGTAGAAGTTTACTAGCAACCTCTGGCCTATACCGCTTTTTCTGAGGCACCGCAGAGCATAGAGGCGCTGGTCTGCCTTATTCAGCATGACCTCCGTGTTGCGTGTCCACGCCAGGTCATCGGAAATCTGTAGTCCCAGGAAATGGAAGCAACTGACGACTTCCACCGGTGTCCCGTCCAGGCTGATGGTGGAGTGGGTGCCTCGGTGGCTCCTGAAGTCCACGATGAGCTCCTTGGTCTTGCTGACATTCAGTGCGAGGCTATTGTCCTCACACCATCGCATCAGCCGGACCACCTCATCTCTGTACTCCGTCTCATCGCCCTCGCTTATCAAGCCGATGACTGTGGTGTGGTCTGCAAACTTGATAATCTGATTATTGCTGTGCGTGGCAGTACAGTCATGTGTGTACAGCGAGTACAGCCGGGGACTGAGGCAGCAGCCTTGGGGTGCTCTGGTTGAGGACCAGAGTGGATGAGATGTTGTTCCCAATCTTCACCACTTGAGGCCTGCCGTCAGGAAGTCCATAATCCAGTTACAGATGGGGGCGCCCAGACCTAGGTTCCTCAGTTTCAGGACCAACTTGGAGGGAACGATGGTGTTGAACGCCGAGATGTAGTCAATGAAAGACTTACAAAACCGGGATCAATAATCACCCAATTTCTCTTGCATATGTCTTATCATGAGCACTTTCACCTGTCAAAATATCTTCTGTCAAACCCGTCACCTGTCAAAATCCTACCATTATAGACGTTATGTGACATTGAGAGTTTTCCTCTCTATTGAGCCAGAAAGGAAAAGTCTTAACGCAGTTTTATGAGAGGAAATCACTTACACTTAAACACTTAAAGTGCTTATGCAAGACATAAGCACTTTTTTTTATGCAAGACATATGCCAGAGACATTTGGTGTTTATTGATCGCTGTTTTGGAACATTAGGTTGCATTAAGCCTTTTCACATAAAGCGTTAGTCTCTCCTTTTCATCGATAGCCTGTGTGTGGTGGTGCTGTGTTGTGCTGTTACTTCACTACATGGACACTGCTTTTGTTAAGACCCAACGAGATCGGCCAGCCAAATGTGCCAGAGAACCCAGAAGAAGAGACACATACACTCAAAACAACGGATAATGTCTTTACTGAAAATCCAATTAACACAAAAACAACAGGGTAAGGAAGGATAGGTTACGTGGTGTGGTCGACACGGGGAGATGGTCCAGAGGGTGGAACGCGGAGAGGGTCCTTGATGGGGAGGAGGGGGGGGGGGTTAGGACGAGACGCAGTCGGACCTAAAGACACAGGTTCACGGGTAGGAGGGAGCCACGATCTCGCCCCCGACGTCGGTCTTCGTCAGGATGGTCCTCAGGAAGGTAGGCAATGGTCAAGCCCCGACGTCGGTCTTCGACAGCCTTAAGTAGGGAAGATCCCAGGTGTTCTCATTGCCCTCAGCCGGCCTGATTATGATGGGAAACACTTGGGATCAATTAGAGCACGAGGGCACAACAGTATCCCCCCTGAGGGGAGGCACCGGACAAACGCCTGAAAGCCACGGGTTCTCAGGATATCACCCCCGACGGGTCCGCGAGCGGGTGGGGGTCCTCCTCGGGAGCAGGTGGGGATCCTCCTCGGGGAGCATGTGGGGGTCCTCCTCGGGGAGCAGATGGGGGTCCTCCTCGGGGAGCAGGTGGGGGTCCTTCTCGGGAGCAGGTGGAGTCCTCCTCGGGAGCAGGTGGGGGTCCTCCTCGGGAGCAGGTGGGAGTCCTCCTCGGGAGCAGGTGGGAGTCCTCCTCGGGAGCAGGTGGGGGTCCTCCTCGGGAGCAGGTGGGGGTCCTCCTCGGGAGCGGTTGGGGGGTCGTCCTCGGGGAGCAGGTGGGGGTCCTCGGGAGCAGGTGGGGGTCCTAGGGAGCAGGTGTGGAACCAGCCCGGGTAACGAGATGTGCTGGCATAGCCACGGAGCTAGCCTGGGAGCTAGAGACAAGAGGTGTCAGCCTGGAAGCGGGGAGCTAGAGACATGGGGATTCAGTCTGGAAGCGGGGAGCTAGAGACACTGGGAGCTAGCCTGGAAACTAGGAGCTGGAGACACAAGGAGCTAGCCTTGGAGCTTGGAACTGGAGACACAGGGAGCTATTCTGGAAGCTAGGAGCTGGGGACACGGAGCCAGCCTGGAAGCTAGGCGCTGGAGTCACAGGGAGCAAGCCTGGAAGCTAGGAGCTGGAGACATAGTGAGCTAGCCTGGGAGCTAGGAATTGGAGACACAGCGAGCTAGCCTGGAAGCTAGGAGCTGAAGACACAGGGAGCTAGCCAGGAAGCTGGGAGCTGGAGACACAAGGAGCTAGCCTGGAAACTAGGAACTGGAGACACGAGGAGCTAGCCTGGAAGCTAGGAACTAGAGACCTGGGGAGCTAACCTGGGAGCTAGGAACTAGAGACATGGGGAGCTAGCCTGGGAGCTAGGAGCTGGAGACACAAGGAGCTAGCCTGGAAACTAGGAACTGGAGACACAGGGAGCTATTCTGGAAGCTAGAAGCTGGGGACACTGAGCTAGCCTGGAAGCTAGGAGCTGGAGAAATAGCAAGCTAGCCTGGGAGCTTGGAATTGGAGACACAGGGAGCTAGCCTGGGAGCTAGGAACTGGAGACACAGGGAGCTAGCCTGGGAGCTAGGAACTGGAGACACAGGGAGCTAGCCTGGGAGCTAGGAACTGGAGACACATGGAGCTAGCCTGGAAGCTAGGAGCTGGGGAAACACGGGGCTAGCTTGGAAGCTAGGAACTGGAGACAGGGAGCTAGCCTGGAAGCTTGGAACAGGAGACACAGGGAGCTAGCCTGGGAGCTTGGAACCGGAGACACAGGGAGCTAGCCTGGGAGCTTGGAACAGGGGACACAGGGAGCTATTCTGGGAGCTAGCAACTGGAGACACAGGGAGCTAGCCTGGGAGCTAGGAACTGGAGACACAAGGAGCTAGCCAGGAAACTAGGAAATGGAGACACAGGGAGCTAGCCTGGAAGCTGGGAGCTGGAGATACAAGGAGCTAGCCTGGAAACTAGGAACTGGAGACACAAGGAGCTATTCTGGAAGATAGAAGCTGGAGACACTGAGCTAGCCTGGGAGCTAGGAACTGGAGACACAGGGAGCTAGCCTGGAAGCTTGGAACTGGAGACACAGGGAGCTAGCCTGGGAGCTTGGAACCGGAGACACAGGGAGCTAGCCTGGGAGCTAGGAACAGGAGACACAGGGAGCTAGCCTGGGAGCTTGGAACCGGAGACACAGGGAGCTAGCCTGGGAGCTAGGAACTGGAGACACAGGGATCTAGCCTGGAAGCTTGGAACTGGAGACACAGGTAGATAGCCTGGGAGCTTGGAACCGGAGACACAGGGAGCTAGCCTGAGATCTAGGAACTGGAGACACAGGGAGCTAGCCTGGGAGCTAGGAACAGGAAACACAGGGAGCTAGCCAGGAAACTAGGAAATGGAGACACAGGGAGCTAGCCTGGAAGCTGGGAGCTGGAGACACAAGGAGCTAGCCTGGAAACTAGGAACTGGAGATAGGGAGCTAGCCTGGGAGCTAGGAACAGGGGACACGGAGCTAGCCTTGGAACTAGGCACTGGAGACACGAGGAGCTAGCCTGGAAGCTAGGAACTAGAGACGTGGGAGCTAGCCTGGGAGCAAGCAACTAGAGAAAATGGGAGCTAGCCTGGGAGCTAGGAGCTGGAGACACAAGGAGCTAGCCTGGAAACTAGGAACTGGAGACACAGGGAGCTAGCCTGGAAGCTGGGAACTGGAGACAAAGGGAGCTAGCCTGGGATCTAGGAACTGGAGACACTGAGAGCTAGGAACTGGAGACAAAGGGAGCTTGGCTGGGAGCTAGGAACTGGAGACACAGGGAGCTAGCCTGGGAGCTAGGAACTGGAGACACAGGGAGCTAGCCTTGGAGCTAGGAACTGGAGACACAAGGAGCTAGCCTGGAAGCTAGGAACTAGAGACGTGGGGAGCTAGCCTGGGAGCTAGGAACTAGAGACATGGGGAGCTAGCCTGGGAGCTAGGAGCTGGAGACACAAGGAACTAGCCTGGAAACTAGGAACTGGAGACACAGGGAGCTAGCCTGGAAACAAGGAACTGAAGACACTGATTTAGCCTGGAAGCTAGGAGCTGGAAACATAGCGAGCTAGCCTGGGAATAGCGAGCTAGCCTGGGAGCGAGGAAATGGAGCATTAGGGAGCTAGCCTGGGAGCTAGGAACTGGAGACACAGGGAGCTAGAATGGAAGCTAGGAAATGGGGACAAGGAGCTAGCCAGGGAGCTAGGAGCTGGAGACGCAGGGAGCTAGCCTGGGAGGTAGGAACTGGAGACAGGGAGCTAGGAACTGGGGACACAGAGCTAGCCTGGGAGATAGGAACCGGAGAAACAGGGAGCTAGCCTGGGAGCTAGGAAATGGAGACACAGGAAGCTAGTCTGGGAGCTAGCAACTGGAGACACAGGGAGCTAGCCTGGGAGCAAGCAACTAGAGAAAATGGGAGCTAGCCTGGGAGCTAGGAGCTGGAGACACAAGGAGCTAGCCTGGAAACTAGGAACTGGAGACACAGGGAGCTAGCCTGGAAGCTGGGAGCTGGAGACAAAGGGAGCTAGCCTGGGAGCTAGGAACTGGAGACACTGGGAGCTAGGAACTGGAGACAAAGGGAGCTAGCCTGGGAGCTAGGAACTGGAGACACAGGGAGCTAGCCTGGAAGCTTGGAACTGGAGACACAGGGAGCTAGCCTGGGAGCTTGGAACCGGAGACACAGGGAGCTAGCCTGGGAGCTAGGAACAGGAGACACAGGGAGCTAGCCTGGGAGCTTGGAACCGGAGACACAGGGAGCTAGCCTGGGAGCTAGGAACTGGAGACACAGGGATCTAGCCTGGAAGCTTGGAACTGGAGACACAGGTAGATAGCCTGGGAGCTTGGAACCGGAGACACAGGGAGCTAGCCTGAGATCTAGGAACTGGAGACACAGGGAGCTAGCCTGGGAGCTAGGAACAGGAAACACAGGGAGCTAGCCAGGAAACTAGGAAATGGAGACACAGGGAGCTAGCCTGGAAGCTGGGAGCTGGAGACACAAGGAGCTAGCCTGGAAACTAGGAACTGGAAACACAAGGAGCTATTCTGGAAGCTAGAAGCTGGACACACTGAGCTAGCCTGGGAGCTAGGAACTGGAGATAGGGAGCTAGCCTGGGAGCTAGGAACAGGGGACACGGAGCTAGCCTTGGAACTAGGCACTGGAGACACGAGGAGCTAGCCTGGAAGCTAGGAACTAGAGACGTGGGGAGCTAGCCTGGGAGCAAGCAACTAGAGAAAATGGGAGCTAGCCTGGGAGCTAGGAGCTGGAGACACAAGGAGCTAGCCTGGAAACTAGGAACTGGAGACACAGGGAGCTAGCCTGGAAGCTGGGAACTGGAGACAAAGGGAGCTAGCCTGGGATCTAGGAACTGGAGACACTGAGAGCTAGGAACTGGAGACAAAGGGAGCTTGGCTGGGAGCTAGGAACTGGAGACACAGGGAGCTAGCCTGGGAGCTAGGAACTGGAGACACAGGGAGCTAGCCTTGGAGCTAGGAACTGGAGACACAAGGAGCTAGCCTGGAAGCTAGGAACTAGAGACGTGGGGAGCTAGCCTGGGAGCTAGGAACTAGAGACATGGGGAGCTAGCCTGGGAGCTAGGAGCTGGAGACACAAGGAACTAGCCTGGAAACTAGGAACTGGAGACACAGGGAGCTAGCCTGGAAACAAGGAACTGAAGACACTGATTTAGCCTGGAAGCTAGGAGCTGGAAACATAGCGAGCTAGCCTGGGAATAGCGAGCTAGCCTGGGAGCGAGGAAATGGAGCATTAGGGAGCTAGCCTGGGAGCTAGGAACTGGAGACACAGGGAGCTAGAATGGAAGCTAGGAAATGGGGACAAGGAGCTAGCCAGGGAGCTAGGAGCTGGAGACGCAGGGAGCTAGCCTGGGAGGTAGGAACTGGAGACAGGGAGCTAGGAACTGGGGACACAGAGCTAGCCTGGGAGATAGGAACCGGAGAAACAGGGAGCTAGCCTGGGAGCTAGGAAATGGAGACACAGGAAGCTAGTCTGGGAGCTAGCAACTGGAGACACAGGGAGCTAGCCTGGGAGCAAGCAACTAGAGAAAATGGGAGCTAGCCTGGGAGCTAGGAGCTGGAGACACAAGGAGCTAGCCTGGAAACTAGGAACTGGAGACACAGGGAGCTAGCCTGGAAGCTGGGAGCTGGAGACAAAGGGAGCTAGCCTGGGAGCTAGGAACTGGAGACACTGGGAGCTAGGAACTGGAGACAAAGGGAGCTAGCCTGGGAGCTAGGAACTGGAGACACGGGGAGCTAGCCTGGGAGCTAGGAACTGGAGACACAGGGAGCTAGCCTTGGAGCTAGGAACTGGAGACACGAGGAGCTAGCCTGGAAGCTAGGAACTAGAGACGTGGGGAGCTAGCCTGGGAGCTAGGAGCTGGAGACACAAGGAGCTAGCCTGGAAACTAGGAACTGGGGACACAGGGAGCTAGCCTGGAAACAAGGAACTGAAGACACTGATTTAGCCTGGAAGCTAGGAGCTGGACACATAGCAAGCTAGCCTGGGAATAGCGAGCTAGCCTGGGAGCGAGGAAATGGAGAATTAGGGAGCTAGCCTGGGAGCTAGGAACTGGAGACACAGGGAGCTAGAATGGAAGCTAGGAAATGGGGACAAGGAGCTAGCCAGGGAGCTAGGAGCTGGAGACGCAGGGAGCTAGCCTGGGAGGTAGGAACTGGAGACAGGGAGCTAGGAACTGGGGACACAGAGCTAGCCTGGGAGATAGGAACCGGAGAAACAGGGAGCTAGCCTGGGAGCTAGGAAATGGAGACACAGGGAGCTAGCTTGGGAGCTAGGAACAGGAGACACAGGGAGCTAGTCTGGGAGTTAGCAACTGGAGACACAGGGAGCTAGCCTGGGAGATAGGAACTGGAGACACTCGGAGCTAGGAACTGGAGACACAAGGAGCTATTCTGGGAACTTGGAACTGGAGACACAGGGAGCTAGCCTGGAAGCTAGGAGCTGGGGACAAGGAGCTAGCCAGGAAGCTAGGAGCTGGAGACACAGGGAGCTAGCCTGGGAGCTAGGAACTGGAGACGCAGGGAGCTAGCCTGGGAGGTAGGAACTGGAGATAGGGAGCTAGCCTGGGAGCTAGGAACAGGGGACACAGAGCTAGCCTGGGAGCTAGGAACTGGAAACAAGGGGAGCTAGCCTGGAAGCTAGGAGCTGGGTACATGGAGCTAGCCTGGAATTTAGGAGCTGGAGACACAGGGAGCTAGCCTGGGAGCTAGGAACTGGAGACACAGGGAGCTAGCCTTGGAGCTAGGAACTGGAGACACGAGGAGCTAGCCGGGAAGCTTGGAACTAGAGACGTGGGGAGCTAGTCTGGGAGCTAGGAACTAGAGACATGGGGAGCTAGCCTGGGAGCTAGGAGCTGGAGACACAAGGAGCTAGCCTGGAAACTAGGAACTGGAGACACAGGGAGCTAGCCTGGAAACAAGGAACTGATGACACTGATTTAGCCTGGAAGCTAGGAGCTGGACACATAGCGAGCTAGCCTGGGAATAGCGAGCTAGCCTGGGAGCGAGGAAATGGAGAATTAAGGAGCTAGCCTGGGAGCTAGGAACTGGAGACACAGGGAGCTAGAATGGAAGCTAGGAAATGGGGACAAGGAGCTAGCCAGGGAGCTAGGAGCTGGAGACGCAGGGAGCTAGCCTGGGAGGTAGGAACTGGAGACAGGGAGCTAGGAACTGGGGACACAGAGCTAGCCTGGGAGATAGGAACCGGAGAAACAGGGAGCTAGCCTGGGAGCTAGGAAATGGAGACACAGGGAGCTAGCTTGGGAGCTAGGAACAGGAGACACAGGGAGCTAGTCTGGGAGTTAGCAACTGGAGACACAGGGAGCTAGCCTGGGAGATAGGAACTGGAGACACTCGGAGCTAGGAACTTGAGACACAAGGAGCTATTCTGGGAACTTGGAACTGGAGACACAGGGAGCTAGCCTGGAAGCTAGGAGCTGGGGACAAGGAGCTAGCAGGGAAGCTAGGAGCTGGAGACACAGGGAGCTAGCCTGGGAGCTAGGAACTGGAGACGCAGGGAGCTAGCCTGGGAGGTAGGAACTGGAGATATGGAGCTAGCCTGGGAGCTAGGAACAGGGGACACAGAGCTCGCCTGGGAGCTAGGAACTGGAAACAAGGGGAGCTAGCCTGGAAGCTAGGAGCTGGTACATGGAGCTAGCCTGGAAGCTAGGAACTGGAGACATAGCGAGCTAGCCTGGGTGCTAGGAAATGGAGATATGGGGAGCTAGCCTGGGAGCTGGAGACACAAGGAGCTAGCCTGGAAACTAGGAGCTGGAGACATAGCGAGCTAGCCTGGGAGCTAGGAACAGGGGACACAGAGCTAGCCTGGGAGCTAGGAACTGGAAACAAGGGGAGCTAGCCTGGAAGCTAGGAGCTGGGTACATGGAGCTAGCCTGGAATTTAGGAGCTGGAGACACAGGGAGCTAGCCTGGGAGCTAGGAACTGGAGACACAGGGAGCTAGCCTTGGAGCTAGGAACTGGAGACACGAGGAGCTAGCCTGGAAGCTAGGAACTAGAGACGTGGGGAGCTAGTCTGGGAGCTAGGAACTAGAGACATGGGGAGCTAGCCTGGGAGCTAGGAGCTGGAGACACAAGGAGCTAGCCTGGAAACAAGGAACTGAAGACACTGATTTAGCCTGGAAGCTAGGAGCTGGACACATAGCGAGCTAGCCTGGGAATAGCGAGCTAGCCTGGGAGCGAGGAAATGGAGAATTAGGGAGCTAGCCTGGGAGCTAGGAACTGGAGACACAGGGAGCTAGAATGGAAGCTAGGAAATGGGGACAAGGAGCTAGCCAGGGAGCTAGGAGCTGGAGACGCAGGGAGCTAGCCTGGGAGGTAGGAACTGGAGACAGGGAGCTAGGAACTGGGGACACAGAGCTAGCCTGGGAGATAGGAACCGGAGAAACAGGGAGCTAGCCTGGGAGCTAGGAAATGGAGACACAGAGAGCTAGCTTGGGAGCTAGGAACAGGAGACACAGGGAGCTAGTCTGGGAGTTAGCAACTGGAGACACAGGGAGCTAGCCTGGGAGATAGGAACTGGAGACACTCGGAGCTAGGAACTGGAGACACAAGGAGCTATTCTGGGAACTTGGAACTGGAGACACAGGGAGCTAGCCAGGAAGCTAGGAGCTGGAGACACAGGGAGCTAGCCTGGGAGCTAGGAACTGGAGACGCAGGGAGCTAGCCTGGGAGGTAGGAACTGGAGATAGGGAGCTAGCCTGGGAGCTAGGAACAGGGGACACAGAGCTAGCCTGGGAGCTAGGAACTGGAAACAAGGGGAGCTAGCCTGGAAGCTAGTAGCTGGAGACACAAGGAGCTAGCCTGGGAGCAAAGAACTGGAGACACAGGGAGCTAGCCTGTAAGCTAGGAGCTGGGGACATGGAGCTAGCCTGGAAGCTAGGAGCTGGAGACACAGGGAGCTATTCTGGGAACTTGGAACTTGACAAACAGGGAGCTAGCCTGGAAGCTAGGAGCTGGGGAGAAGGAGCAAGCCAGGAAGCTAGGAGCTGGACACATAGCGAGCTAGCCTGGGAATAGCGAGCTAGCCTGGGAGATACAAACTGGAGACACAAGGAGCTAGCCTGGAAACTAGGAACTGGAGACACAAGGAGCAATTCTGGAAGCTAGAAGCTGGGGACACTGAGCTAGCCTGGAAGCTAGGAGCTGGAGACATAGCGAGCTAGCCTGGGTGCTAGGAAATGGAGACATGGGGAGCTAGCCTGGGAGCTGGAGACACAAGGAGCTAGCCTGGAAACTAGGAGCTGGAGACATAGCGAGCTAGCCTGGGAGCTAGGAAATGGAGACACAGGGAGCTAGCCTGGGAACTTGGAACCGGAGACACAGGGACCTAGCATGGGAGCTAGGAACAGGAGACACAGGGAGCTAGCCTGGGAGCTAGGAACTGGAGACACAGGGAGCTAGCCTGGATGCTTGGAACTGGAGACACAGGGAGCTAGCCTGGAAGCTTGGAACTGGAGACACAGGGAGCTAGCCTGCGAGCTTGGAACCGGAGAAACAGGGAGCTAGCCTGGGAGCTAGGAAATGGAGACACAGGGAGCTAGCATTGGAGCTAGGAACTGGAGACACAAGGAGCTAGCCTGGGAGCAAAGAACTGGAGACACAGGGAGCTAGCCTGTAAGCTAGGAGCTGGAGACACAGGGAGCTAGCCTGGGAGCTAGGAGCTGGAGACACAGTGAGCTAGCAACCAGAGACACGAGGAGCTAGCTCTGGAAACTAGGAGCTGGAGACACAGGGAGCTAGCCTGGGAGCTAGGAACTGGAGACACAAGGAGATAGCCTGGGAGCAAATAACTGGAGACACAGGGAGCTAGCCTGGAAGCTAGGTGCTGGGGACAAGGAGCAAACCAGGAAGGTAGGAGCTGGACACATAGCGAGCTAGCCTGGGAATAGCGAGCTAGCCTGGGAGCGAGGAAATGGAGACTTAGGGAGCTAGCCTGGGAGCTAGGAACTGGAGACACAGGGAGCTAGAATGGAAGCTAGGAAATGGGGACAAGGAGCTAGCCAGGAAGCTAGGAGCTGGAGACACAGGGAGATAGCCTGGGAGCTAGGAGCTGGAGACACAGGGATCTAGCCTGGGAACATGGAACTAGAGAAACAGGGAGCTAGCCTGGAAGCTAGGAGCTGAGGGCAAGGAGCAAGCCAGGAAGGTAGGAGCTGGAGACACAGGGAGCTATCCTGGGAGCTAGGAACTGGAGACACAAGGAGCTAGCCTGGGAGCAAAGAACTGGAGACACAGGGAGCTAGCCTGTAAGCTAGGAGCTGGAGACACAGGGAGCTAGCCTGGGAGCTAGGAGCTGGAGACACAGTGAGCTAGGAACCAGAGATACGAGGAGCTAGCTCTGGAAACTAGGAGCTGGAGACACAGGGAGCTGGCCTGGGAGCTAGGAACTGGAGACACAAGGAGCTAGCCTGGGAGCAAAGAACTGGAGACACAGGGAGCTAGCCTGGAAGCTAGGAGCTGGGGACAAGGAGCAAACCAGGAAGGTAGGAGCTGGACACATAGCGAGCTAGCCTGGGAATAGCGAGCTAGCCTGGGAGCGAGGAAATAGAGACATAGGGAGCTAGCCTGGGAGCTAGGAACTGGAGACACAGGGAGCTAGAATGGAAGCTAGGAAATGGGGACAAGGAGCTAGCCAGGAAGCTAGGAGCTGGAGACACAGGGAGATAGCCTGGGAGCTAGGAGCTGGAGACACAGGGATCTAGCCTGGGAACATGGAACTAGAGAAACAGGGAGCTAGCCTGGAAGCTAGGAGCTGAGGGCAAGGAGCAAGCCAGGAAGGTAGGAGCTGGAGACACAGGGAGCTATCCTGGGAGCTATGAACTGGAGACACAAGGAGCTATTCTGGAAGCTAGAAGCTGGGGACGCTGAGCTAACCTGGAAGCTAGGAGCTGGAGACATAGCGAGCTAGCCTGGGAGCTAGGAATTGGAGACACAGGGAGCTAGCCTGGGGGCTTGGAACCGGAGACACAGGGAGCTAGCCTGGGAGCTAGGAACAGGAGACACAGGGAGCTAGCCTGGGAGCTAGCAACTGGAGACACAGGGAGCTATCCTGGGAGCTAGGAACTGGAGACACAAGGAGCTAGCCTGGAAACTAGTAAATGGAGACACAGGGAGCTAACCTGGGAGCTGGAGACACAAGGAGCTAGCCTGGAAACTAGGAATTGGAGACACAAGGAGCTATTCTGGAAGCTAGGAGCTGGAGACATAGCGAGCTATTCTGGGAGCTAGGAAATGGAGACACAGGGAGCTAGCCTGGAAGCTTGGAACTGGAGACACAGGGAGCTAGCCTGGGAACTTGGAACCGGAGACACAGGGAGCTAGCCTGGGAGCTAGGAACAGGAGACACAGGGAGCTAGCCTGGGAGCTAGGAACTGGAGACACAGGGAGCTAGCCTGGGAGCTAGGACCTGGAGACACAGGGGGCTAGCCTGGAAGCTTGGAACTGGAGAAACAGGGAGCTAGCCTGGGAGCTTGGAACCGGAGAATAAAGGGAACTAGCCTGGGAGCTAGGAAATGGAGACTCAGGGAGCTAGCCTGGGAGGTAGGAACAGGAGACACAGGGAGCTAGCCTGGGAGCTACCAACTGGAGACACAGGGAGCTAGCCTGGGAGATAGGAACTGGAGACACTGGGAGCTAGGAACTGGAGACACAGGGAGCTAGCCTGGGAGCTAGGAACTGGAGACACGGGGAGCTAGCCTGGACACTAGGGACTGGAGACACAGGGAGCTAGCCTGGGAGGTAGGAACAGGAGACACAGGGAGCTAGCCTGGGAGCTAGCAACTGGAGACACAGGGAGCTAGCCTGGGAGATAGGAACTGGAGACACTGCGAGCTAGGAACTGGAGACACAGGGGGCTAGCCTGGGAGCTTGGAACTGGAGACACAGGGAGCTAAACTTGGAGCTAGGCACTGGAGACACGAGGAGCTAGCCTGGATTCTAGGAACTAGAGACATGGGGGGCTAGCGTGGGAGCTGGGAGCTGGAGACACAAGGAGCAAGCCTGGAAAATAGGAACTAGAAGCTGGGGACACTGAGCTAGCCTGGAAGCTAGGAGCTGGAGACATAGCGAGCTAGCCTGGGAATAGCGAGCTAGACTGGGAGCGAGGAAATGGAGACACAGGGAGCTAGCCTGGGAGCTAGGAACTGGAGACACAGGGAGCTAGACTGGAATCTAGGAGCTGGAGACACAAGGAGCTAGCCTGGAAACTAGGAACTGGAGACACAAGGAGCTAGCATGGGAGCTAGGAACTGGAGAAACAGAGAGCTAGCATTGGAGCTAGGAACTGGAGACACAGGGAGCTAGCCTAGGAGCTAGGAACAGGAGACACAGGGAGGTAGCCTGGGAGCTAGCAACTGGAGACACAGGGAGCTAGCCTGGGAGCTAGGAACTGGAGACACTGGGAGCTAGGAACTGGAGACACAGGGAGCTAACCTGGACGCTAGGGACTGGAGACACAGGGAGCTAGCCTTGGAGCTAGGAACTGGAGACACGAGGAGCTAGCCTGGAAGCTAGGAGCTGGAGACACAAGGAGCTAGCCTGGAAACTAGGAACTGGAGACACAAGGAGCTAGCCTTGGAACTTGGAACTGGAGACACAGGGAGCTAGCCTGGAAGCTAGGAGCTAGGGACAAGGAGCTAGCCAGGAAGCTAGGAGCTGGAGACACAGGGAGCTAGCCTGGGAGCTAGGAGCTGGAGACGCAGGGAACTAGCCTGGGAGGTAGAAACTGGGGAAACAGAGCTAGCCTGGGAGCTAGGAAATGGAGACACAGGGAGTTAGCCTGGGAGTTAGGGACTGGAGACACAGGGAGCTAGCTTGGGAGCTTGGAACAAGAGACACGAGGAGCTAGCTCTGGAAGCTAGGAGCTGGAGACACAGGGAGCTAGCCTGGGAGCTAGGAACTGGAGACACAGGGAGCTAGCCTGGACGCTTGGAACTGGAGACACAGGGAGCTAGCCTGGAAGCTTGGAACTGGAGACACAGGGAGCTAGCCTGGGAGCTTGGAACCGGAGAAACAGGGAGCTAGCCTGGGAGCTAGGAAATGGAGACACAGGGAGCTAGCATTGGAGCTAGGAACTGGAGACACAAGGAGCTAGCCTGGGAGCAAAGAACTGGAGACACAGGGAGCTAGCCTGTAAGCTAGGAGCTGGAGACACAGGGAGCTAGCCTGGGAGCTAGGAGCTGGAGATACAGGGAGATAGCCTGGGAGCTAGGAGCTGGAGACACAGGGATCTAGCCTGGGAACATGGAACTAGAGAAACAGGGAGCTAGCCTGGAAGCTAGGAGCTGAGGGCAAGGAGCAAGCCAGGAAGGTAGGAGCTGGAGACACAGGGAGCTATCCTGGGAGCTAGGAACTGGAGACACAAGGAGCTAGCCTGGGAGCAAAGAACTGGAGACACAGGGAGCTAGCCTGTAAGCTAGGAGCTGGAGACACAGGGAGCTAGCCTGGGAGCTAGGAGCTGGAGACACAGTGAGCTAGGAACCAGAGACACGAGGAGCTAGCTCTGGAAACTAGGAGCTGGAGACACAGGGAGCTAGCCTTGGAGCTAGGAACTGGAGACACAAGGAGCTAGCCTGGGAGCAAAGAACTGGAGACACAGGGAGCTAGCCTGGAAGCTAGGAGCTGGGGACAAGGAGCAAACCAGGAAGGTAGGAGCTGGACACATAGCGAGCTAGCCTGGGAATATCGAGCTAGCCTGGGAGCGAGGAAATGGAGTCTTAGGGAGCTAGCCTGGGAGCTAGGAACCGGAGACACAGGGAGCTAGAATGGAAGCTAGGAAATGGGGACAAGGAGCTAGCCAGGAAGCTAGGAGCTTGAGACACAGGGAGATAGCCTGGGAGCTAGGAGCTGGAGACACAGGGATCTAGCCTGGGAACATGGAACTAGAGAAACAGGGAGCTAGCCTGGAAGCTAGGAGCTGAGGGCAAGGAGCAAGCCAGGAAGGTAGGAGCTGGAGACACAGGGAGCTATCCTGGGAGCTAGGAACTGGAGACACAAGGAGCTATTCTGGAAGCTAGAAGCTTGGGACGCTGAGCTAACCTGGAAGCTAGGAGCTGGAGACATAGCGAGCTAGCCTGGGAGCTAGGAATTGGAGACACAGGGAGCTAGCCTGGGGGCTTGGAACCGGAGACACAGGGAGCTAGCCTGGGAGCTAGGAACAGGAGACACAGGGAGCTAGCCTGGGAGCTAGCAACTGGAGACACAGGGAGCTATCCTGGGAGCTAGGAACTGGAGACACAAGGAGCTAGCCTGGAAACTAGGAAATGGAGACACAGGGAGCTAACCTGGGAGCTGGAGACACAAGGAGCTAGCCTGGAAACTAGGAATTGGAGACACAAGGAGCTATTCTGGAAGCTAGGAGCTGGAGACATAGCGAGCTATTCTGGGAGCTAGGAAATGGAGACACAGGGAGCTAGCCTGGAAGCTTGGAACTGGAGACACAGGGAGCTAGCCTGGGAACTTGGAACCGGAGACACAGGGAGCTAGCCTGGGAGCTAGGAACAGGAGACACAGGGAGCTAGCCTGGGAGCTAGGAACTGGAGACACAGGGAGCTAGCCTGGGAGCTAGGACCTGGAGACACAGGGGGCTAGCCTGGAAGCTTGGAACTGGAGAAAAAGGGAGCTAGCCTGGGAGCTTGGAACCGGAGAATAAAGGGAACTAGCCTGGGAGCTAGGAAATGGAGACTTAGGGAGCTAGCCTGGGAGCTAGGAACTGGAGACACAGGGAGCTAGAATGGAAGCTAGGAAATGGGGACAAGGAGCTAGCCAGGAAGCTAGGAGCTTGAGACACAGGGAGATAGCCTGGGAGCTAGGAGCTGGAGACACAGGGATCTAGCCTGGGAACATGGAACTAGAGAAACAGGGAGCTAGCCTGGAAGCTAGGAGCTGAGGGCAAGGAGCAAGCCAGGAAGGTAGGAGCTGGAGACACAGGGAGCTATCCTGGGAGCTAGGAACTGGAGACACAAGGAGCTATTCTGGAAGCTAGAAGCTTGGGACGCTGAGCTAACCTGGAAGCTAGGAGCTGGAGACATAGCGAGCTAGCCTGGGAGCTAGGAATTGGAGACACAGGGAGCTAGCCTGGGGGCTTGGAACCGGAGACACAGGGAGCTAGCCTGGGAGCTAGGAACAGGAGACACAGGGAGCTAGCCTGGGAGCTAGCAACTGGAGACACAGGGAGCTATCCTGGGAGCTAGGAACTGGAGACACAAGGAGCTAGCCTGGAAACTAGGAAATGGAGACACAGGGAGCTAACCTGGGAGCTGGAGACACAAGGAGCTAGCCTGGAAACTAGGAATTGGAGACACAAGGAGCTATTCTGGAAGCTAGGAGCTGGAGACATAGCAAGCTATTCTGGGAACTAGGAAATGGAGACACAGGGAGCTAGCCTGGAAGCTTGGAACTGGAGACACAGGGAGCTAGCCTGGGAACTTGGAACCGGAGACACAGGGAGCTAGCCTGGGAGCTAGGAACAGGAGACACAGGGAGCTAGCCTGGGAGCTAGGAACTGGAGACACAGGGAGCTAGCCTGGGAGCTAGGACCTGGAGACACAGGGGGCTAGCCTGGAAGCTTGGAACTGGAGAAAAAGGGAGCTAGCCTGGGAGCTTGGAACCGGAGAATAAAGGGAACTAGCCTGGGAGCTAGGAAATGGAGACTCAGGGAGCTAGCCTGGGAGGTAGGAACAGGAGACACAGGGAGCTAGCCTGGGAGCTACCAACTGGAGACACAGGGAGCTAGCCTGGGAGATAGGAACTGGAGACACTGGGAGCTAGGAACTGGAGACACAGGGAGCTAGCCTGGGAGCTAGGAACTGGAGACACAGGGAGCTAGCCTGGACACTAGGGACTGGAGACACAGGGAGCTAGCCTGGGAGGTAGGAACAGGAGACACAGGGAGCTAGCCTGGGAGATAGCAACTGGAGACACAGGGAGCTAGCCTGGGAGATAGGAACTGGAGACACTGGGAGCTAGGAACTGGAGACACAGGGGGCTAGCCTGGGAGCTTGGAACTGGAGACACAGGGAGCTAAACTTGGAGCTAGGCACTGGAGACACGAGGAGCTAGCCTGGATTCTAGGAACTAGAGACATGGGGGGCTAGCGTGGGAGCTGGGAGCTGGAGACACAAGGAGCAAGCCTGGAAAATAGGAACTAGAAGCTGGGGACACTGAGCTAGCCTGGAAGCTAGGAGCTGGAGACATAGCGAGCTAGCCTGGGAATAGCGAGCTAGACTGGGAGCGAGGAAATGGAGACACAGGGAGCTAGCCTGGGAGCTAGGAACTGGAGACACAGGGAGCTAGACTGGAATCTAGGAGCTGGAGACACAAGGAGCTAGCCTGGAAACTAGGAACTGGAGAAACAGAGAGCTAGCATTGGAGCTAGGAACTGGAGACACAGGGAGCTAGCCTAGGAGCTAGGAACAGGAGACACAGGGAGCTAGCCTGGGAGCTAGCAACTGGAGACACAGGGAGCTAGCCTGGGAGCTAGGAACTGGAGACACTGGGAGCTAGGAACTGGAGACACAGGGAGCTAACCTGGACGCTAGGGACTGGAGACACAGGGAGCTAGCCTTGGAGCTAGGAACTGGAGACACGAGGAGCTAGCCTGGAAGCTAGGAGCTGGAGACACAAGGAGCTAGCCTGGAAACTAGGAACTAGAGACACAACGAGCTAGCCTTGGAACTTGGAACTGGAGACACAGGGAGCTAGCCTGGAAGCTAGGAGCTAGGGACAAGGAGCTAGCCAGGAAGCTAGGAGCTGGAGACACAGGGATCTAGCCTGGGAGCTAGGAGCTGGAGACGCAGGGAACTAGCCTGGGAGGTAGAAACTGGGGAAACAGAGCTAGCCTGGGAGCTAGGAAATGGAGACACAGGGAGTTAGCCTGGGAGTTAGGGACTGGAGACACAGGGAGCTAGCTTGGGAGCTAGGAACAAGAGACACGAGGAGCTAGCTCTGGAAGCTAGGAGCTGGAGACACAGGGAGCTAGCCTGGGAGCTAGGAACTGGAGACACAAGGAGCTAGCCTGGGAGCTAGGAACATGAGACACAGGGAGCTAGCCTAGAAGCTAGGAGCTGGGGACAAGGAGCTAGCCAGGAAGCTAGGTGCTGGAGACACAGGGAGCTATCCTGGGAGCTAGGAACTGGAGACACAAGGAGCTATCCTTGAAGCTAGAAGCTGGGGACACTGAGCTAGCTTGGAAGCTAGGAGCTGGAGACATAGCGAGCTAGCCTGGGAGCTAGGAATTGGAGGCACAGGGAGCTAGCTTGGGAGCTAGGAACTGGATACACAGGGAGCTAGCCTGGGAGCTTGGAACTGGAGACACACGGAGCTAGCCTGGAAGCTAGGAGCTGGGGACACACAGGGCTAGCTTGGTAGCTAGGAACTGGAGACACAGAGAGCCTGGGAGCTAGGAACATGAGACACAGGGAGCTAGCCTAGAAGCTAGGAGCTGGGGACAAGGAGCTAGCCAGGAAGCTAGGAGCTGGAGACACAGGGAGCTATCCTGGAAGCTAGGAGCTGGAGACATAGCGAGCTAGCCTGGGAGCTAGGAATTGGAGGCACAGGGAGCTAGCTTGGGAGCTAGGAACTGGATACACAGGGAGCTAGCCTGGGAGCTTGGAACTGGAGACACACGGAGCTAGCCTGGAAGCTAGGAGCTGGGGACACACAGGGCTAGCTTGGTAGCTAGGACCTGGAGACAGGGAGCTAGCCTGGGAGCTAGGAACTGGAGACACAGGGAGCTAGCCTGGACGCTAGGGACTGGAGACACAGAGAGCTAGCCTGGGAGCTAGGAACTGGAGACACAGGGAGCTAGCCTGGGAGCTAGGAACAGGAGACACAGGGAGCTAGCCTGGGAGCTAGCAACTGGAGACACAGGGCGCTAGCCTGGGAGCTAGGAAATGGAGACACTGGGAGCTAGGAACTGGAGACACAGGGAGCTAGCCTGGGAGCTAGGAACTGGAGACACAGGGAGCTAGCCTGGACGCTAGGGACTGGAGACACAAGGAGCTATTCTTGAAACTAGAAGCTGGGGACACTGAGCTAGCCTGGGAGCTAGGAACTGGAGACACAGGGAGCTAGCTTGGGAGCTAGGAACTGGATACACAGGGAGCTAGCCTGGAAGCTTGGAACTGGAGACACAGGGAGCTAGCCTTGGAGCTTGGAACCGGACACACAGGGAGCTAGCCTGGGAGCTATGAACACGAGACACAGGGAGCTAGCCTGGGTGCTAGGAACTGGAGACACAGGGAGCTAGCCTGGGAGCTAGGAACTGGAGACACAGGGAGCTAGCCTGGACGCTAGGGACTGGAGACACAGAGAGCTAGCCTGGGAGCTAGGAACTGGAGACACAGGGAGCTAGCCTGGGAGCTAGGAACAGGAGACACAGGGAGCTAGCCTGGGAGCTAGCAACTGGAGACACAGGGCGCTAGCCTGGGAGCTAGGAAATGGAGACACTGGGAGCTAGGAACTGGAGACACAGGGAGCTAGCCTGGGAGCTAGGAACTGGAGACACAGGGAGCTAGCCTGGACGCTAGGGACTGGAGACACAAGGAGCTATTCTTGAAACTAGAAGCTGGGGACACTGAGCTAGCCTGGGAGCTAGGAACTGGAGACACAGGGAGCTAGCTTGGGAGCTAGGAACTGGATACACAGGGAGCTAGCCTGGAAGCTTGGAACTGGAGACACAGGGAGCTAGCCTTGGAGCTTGGAACCGGACACACAGGGAGCTAGCCTGGGAGCTATGAACACGAGACACAGGGAGCTAGCCTGGGTGCTAGGAACTGGAGACACAGGGAGCTAGCCTGGGAGCTAGGAACTGGAGACACAGGGAGCTAGCCTGGAAGCTTGGAACTGGAGACACAGGGAGCTAGCCTGGGAGCTTGGAACCGGAGACACAGGGAGCTAGCCTGGGAAATAGGAACTGGAGACACAGGGAGCTAGCCTGGGAGCTAGGAACAGGAGACACAGGGAGCTAGCCTGGGAGCTAGCAACTGGAGACACAGGGAGCTAGCCTGGGAGCTAGGAACTGGAGACACAGGGAGCAAGCCTGGACGCTAGGGACTGGAGACACAGAGAGCTAGCCTGGGAGCTAGGAAGTGGAGACACAGGGAGCTAGCCTTGGAGCAAGGAACTGGAGACACGAGGAACTAGCCTGGGAGCTAGGAATTGGAGACACAAGGAACTATTCTGGAAACTAGAAACTGGGGACACTGAGCTAGCCAGGAAGCTAGGAGCTGGAGACACAGGGAGCGAGCCTGGAAGCTGGGAGATGGAGACACAAGGAGCTAGCCTGGAAGCTAGAAGCTGGGGACACTGAGCTAGCCTGAAGCTAGGAGCTGGAGACATAGCGAGCTAGCCTGGGAATAGCGAGCTAGACTGGGAGCGAGGAAATGGAGACACAGGGAGCCAGCCTGGGAACGTGGTACTGGAGACACAGGGAGCTAGCCTGGAAGCTAGGATCTGGGGAAAAGGAGCTAGCCAGGAAGCTAGGAGCTGGAGACACAAGGAGCTATTCTGGGAACTTGGAGCTGGAGACACAGGGAGCTAGCCTGGGAGCTAGGAACTGGAGACACAGGGAGCTAGACTGGAAGCTAGGAGCTGGGGACAAGGAGCTAGCCAGGAAGCTAGGAGCTGGAGACGCAGGGAGCTAGCCTGGGAGCTAGGATATGGAGACAGTGAGATAGGAACCAGAGACACGAGGAGCTAGCTCTGGAAACTAGGAGCTGGAGACACAGGGAGCTAGCCTGGGAGCTAGGAACTGGAGACACAGGGAGCTAGCTTGGGAGCTAGGAACTGGATACACAGGGAGCTAGCCTGGGAGCTTGGAACTGGAGACACACGGAGCTAGCCTGGAAGCTAGAGCTGGGGACACACAGGGCTAGCTTGGTAGCTAGGAACTGGAGACACAGAGAGCTAGCCTGGGAGCTAGGAACTGGAGACACAGGGAGCTAGCCTTGGAGCAAGGAACTGGAGACACGAGGAACTAGCCTGGGAGCTAGGAACTGGAGACACAGGAACTAGTCTGGAAACTAGAAACTGGGGACACTGAGCTAGCCAGGAAGCTAGGAACTGGAGACACAGGGAGCTAGCCTGGAAGCTAGGAGATGGAGACACAAGGAGCTAGCCTGGAAGCTAGAAGCTGGGGACACTGAGCTAGCCTGGAAGCTAGGAGCTGGAGACATAGCGAGCTAGCCTGGGAATAGCGAGCTAGACTGGGAGCGAGGAAATGGAGACACAGGGAGCTAGCCTGGGAACGTGGTACTGGAGACACAGGGAGCTAGCCTGGAAGCTAGGATCTGGGGAAAAGGAGCTAGCCAGGAAGCTAGGAGCTGGAGACACAAGGAGCTATTCTGGGAACTTGGAGCTGGAGACACAGGGAGCTAGCCTGGGAGCTAGGAACTGGAGACACAGGGAGCTAGACTGGAAGCTAGGAGCTGGGGACAAGGAGCTAGCCAGGAAGCTAGGAGCTGGAGACACAGGGAGCTAGCCTGGGAGCTAGGATATGGAGACAGTGAGATAGGAACCAGAGACACGAGGAGCTAGCTCTGGAAACTAGGAGCTGGAGACACAGGGAGCTAGCCTGGGAGCTAGGAACTGGAGACACAGGGAGCTAGCTTGGGAGCTAGGAACTGGATACACAGGGAGCTAGCCTGGGAGCTTGGAACTGGAGACACACGGAGCTAGCCTGGAAGCTAGGAGCTGGGGACACACAGGGCTAGCTTGGTAGCTAGGAACTGGAGACAGCGAGCTAGCCTGGGAGCTAGGAACTGGAGACACAGGGAGCTAGCCTGGATGCTAGGACTGGAGACACAGAGAGCTAGCCTGGGAGCTAGGAACTGGAGACACAGGGAGCTAGCCTTGGAACAAGGAACTGGAGACATGAAGAACTAGCCTGGAAGCTAGGAACTGGAGACACAGGGAGCTAGCCTGGGAGCTAGGAACAGGAGACACAGGGAGCTAGCCTGGGAGCTAGCAACTGGAGACACAGGGCGCTAGCCTGGGAGCTAGGAAATGGAGACACTGGGAGCTAGGAACTGGAGACACAGGGAGCTAGCCTGGGAGCTAGGAACTGGAGACACAGGGAGCTAGCCTGGACGCTAGGGACTGGAGACACAAGCAGCTATTCTTGAAGCTAGAAGCTGGGGACACTGAGCTAGCCTGGGAGCTAGGAACTGGAGACACAGGGAGCTAGCCTGGAAGCTTGGAACTTGAGACACAGGGAGCTAGCCTGGGAGCTTGGAACCGGACACACAGGGAGCTAGCCTGGGAGCTATGAACAGGAGACACAGGGAGCTAGCCTGGGAGCTAGGAACTGGAGACACAGGGAGCTAGCCTGGGAGCTAGGAACTGGAGACACAGGGAGCTAGCCTGGAAGCTATGAACTGGAGACACAGGGAGCTAGCCTAGGAGCTTGGAACCGGAGACACAGGGAGCTAGCCTGGGAAATAGGAACTGGAGACACAGGGAGCTAGCCTGGGAGCTAGGAACAGGAGACACAGGGAGCTAGCCTGGGAGCTAGCAACTGGAGACACAGGGAGCTAGCCTGGGAGCTAGGAACTGGAGACACTGGGAGCTAGGAACTGGAGACACAGGGAGCTAGCCTGGGAGCTAGGAACTGGAGACACAGGGAGCAAGCCTGGACGCTAGGGACTGGAGACACAGAGAGCTAGCCTGGGAGCTAGGAACTGGAGACACAGGGAGCTAGCCTTGGAGCAAGGAACTGGAGACACGAGGAACTAGCCTGGAAGCTAGGAACTAGAGACATGTGGAGCTAGCCTGGGAGCTAGGAATTGGAGACACAGGGAGCTAGCCTGGGAGCTAGGAACACTGGAGACACAGGGAGCTAGCCTGGGAGCTAGGAACTGGAGACACAGGGAGCTAGCCTGGACGCTAGGGACTGGAGACACAAGCAGCTATTCTTGAAGCTAGAAGCTGGGGACACTGAGCTAGCCTGGGAGCTAGGAACTGGAGACACAGGGAGCTAGCCTGGAAGCTTGGAACTGGAGACACAGGGAGCTAGCCTGGGAGCTTGGAACCGGACACACAGGGAGCTAGCCTGGGAGCTATGAACAGGAGACACAGGGAGCTAGCCTGGGAGCTAGGAACTGGAGACACAGGGAGCTAGCCTGGGAGCTAGGAACTGGAGACACAGGGAGCTAGACTGGAATCTAGGAGCTGGAGACACAAGGAGCTAGCCTGGAAGCTAGGAACTGGAGACACAGAGAGCTAGCATGGGAGCTAGGAACTGGAGACACAGGGAGCTAGCCTAGGAGCTAGGAACAGGAGACACAGGGAGCTAGCCTGGGAGCTAGCAACTGGAGACACAGGGAGCTAGCCTGGGAGCTAGGAACTGGAGACACTGGGAGCTAGGAACTGGAGACACAGGGAGCTAACCTGGACGCTAGGGACTGGAGACACAGGGAGCTAGCCTTGGAGCTAGGAACTGGAGACACGAGGAGCTAGCCTGGAAGCTAGGAGCTGGAGACACAAGGAGCTAGCCTGGAAACTAGGAACTAGAGACACAACGAGCTAGCCTTGGAACTTGGAACTGGAGACACAGGGAGCTAGCCTGGAAGCTAGGAGCTAGGGACAAGGAGCTAGCCAGGAAGCTAGGAGCTGGAGACACAGGGATCTAGCCTGGGAGCTAGGAGCTGGAGACGCAGGGAACTAGCCTGGGAGGTAGAAACTGGGGAAACAGAGCTAGCCTGGGAGCTAGGAAATGGAGACACAGGGAGTTAGCCTGGGAGTTAGGGACTGGAGACACAGGGAGCTAGCTTGGGAGCTAGGAACAAGAGACACGAGGAGCTAGCTCTGGAAGCTAGGAGCTGGAGACACAGGGAGCTAGCCTGGGAGCTAGGAACTGGAGACACAAGGAGCTAGCCTGGGAGCTAGGAACATGAGACACAGGGAGCTAGCCTAGAAGCTAGGAGCTGGGGACAAGGAGCTAGCCAGGAAGCTAGGTGCTGGAGACACAGGGAGCTATCCTGGGAGCTAGGAACTGGAGACACAAGGAGCTATCCTTGAAGCTAGAAGCTGGGGACACTGAGCTAGCCTGGAAGCTAGGAGCTGGAGACATAGCGAGCTAGCCTGGGAGCTAGGAATTGGAGGCACAGGGAGCTAGCTTGGGAGCTAGGAACTGGATACACAGGGAGCTAGCCTGGGAGCTTGGAACTGGAGACACACGGAGCTAGCCTGGAAGCTAGGAGCTGGGGACACACAGGGCTAGCTTGGTAGCTAGGAACTGGAGACACAGAGAGCCTGGGAGCTAGGAACATGAGACACAGGGAGCTAGCCTAGAAGCTAGGAGCTGGGGACAAGGAGCTAGCCAGGAAGCTAGGAGCTGGAGACACAGGGAGCTATCCTGGAAGCTAGGAGCTGGAGACATAGCGAGCTAGCCTGGGAGCTAGGAATTGGAGGCACAGGGAGCTAGCTTGGGAGCTAGGAACTGGATACACAGGGAGCTAGCCTGGGAGCTTGGAACTGGAGACACACGGAGCTAGCCTGGAAGCTAGGAGCTGGGGACACACAGGGCTAGCTTGGTAGCTAGGACCTGGAGACAGGGAGCTAGCCTGGGAGCTAGGAACTGGAGACACAGGGAGCTAGCCTGGACGCTAGGGACTGGAGACACAGAGAGCTAGCCTGGGAGCTAGGAACTGGAGACACAGGGAGCTAGCCTGGGAGCTAGGTAATGGAGACACTGGGAGCTAGGAACTGGAGACACAGGGAGCTAGCCTGGGAGCTAGGAACTGGAGACACAGGGAGCTAGCCTGGGAGCTAGGAAATGGAGACACTGGGAGCTAGGAACTGGAGACACAGGGAGCTAGCCTGGGAGCTAGGAACTGGAGACACAGGGAGCTAGCCTGGACGCTAGGGACTGGAGACACAAGGAGCTATTCTTGAAACTAGAAGCTGGGGACACTGAGCTAGCCTTGGAGCTAGGAACTGGACACACAGGGAGCTAGCCTGGGAGCTATGAACACGAGACACAGGGAGCTAGCCTGGGAGCTAGGAACTGGAGACACAGGGAGCTAGCCTGGGAGCTAGGAACTGGAGACACAGGGAGCTAGCCTGGACGCTAGGGACTGGAGACACAGAGAGCTAGCCTGGGAGCTAGGAACTGGAGACACAGGGAGCTAGCCTGGGAGCTAGGAACAGGAGACACAGGGAGCTAGCCTGGGAGCTAGCAACTGGAGACACAGGGCGCTAGCCTGGGAGCTAGGAAATGGAGACACTGGGAGCTAGGAACTGGAGACACAGGGAGCTAGCCTGGGAGCTAGGAACTGGAGACACAGGGAGCTAGCCTGGACGCTAGGGACTGGAGACACAAGGAGCTATTCTTGAAACTAGAAGCTGGGGACACTGAGCTAGCCTGGAAGCTTGGAACTGGAGAAACAGGGAGCTAGCCTTGGAGCTTGGAACCGGACACACAGGGAGCTAGCCTGGGAGCTATGAACACGAGACACAGGGAGCTAGCCTGGGTGCTAGGAACTGGAGACACAGGGAGCTAGCCTGGGAGCTAGGAACAGGAGACACAGGGAGCTAGCCTGGGAGCTAGCAACTGGAGACACAGGGAGCTAGCCTGGGAGCTAGGAACTGGAGACACAGGGAGCAAGCCTGGACGCTAGGGACTGGAGACACAGAGAGCTAGCCTGGGAGCTAGGAAGTGGAGACACAGGGAGCTAGCCTTGGAGCAAGGAACTGGAGACACGAGGAACTAGCCTGGGAGCTAGGAATTGGAGACACAAGGAACTATTCTGGAAACTAGAAACTGGGGACACTGAGCTAGCCAGGAAGCTAGGAGCTGGAGACACAGGGAGCGAGCCTGGAAGCTGGGAGATGGAGACACAAGGAGCTAGCCTGGAAGCTAGAAGCTGGGGACACTGAGCTAGCCTGAAGCTAGGAGCTGGAGACATAGCGAGCTAGCCTGGGAATAGCGAGCTAGACTGGGAGCGAGGAAATGGAGACACAGGGAGCCAGCCTGGGAACGTGGTACTGGAGACACAGGGAGCTAGCCTGGAAGCTAGGATCTGGGGAAAAGGAGCTAGCCAGGAAGCTAGGAGCTGGAGACACAAGGAGCTATTCTGGGAACTTGGAGCTGGAGACACAGGGAGCTAGCCTGGGAGCTAGGAACTGGAGACACAGGGAGCTAGACTGGAAGCTAGGAGCTGGGGACAAGGAGCTAGCCAGGAAGCTAGGAGCTGGAGACGCAGGGAGCTAGCCTGGGAGCTAGGATATGGAGACAGTGAGATAGGAACCAGAGACACGAGGAGCTAGCTCTGGAAACTAGGAGCTGGAGACACAGGGAGCTAGCCTGGGAGCTAGGAACTGGAGACACAGGGAGCTAGCTTGGGAGCTAGGAACTGGATACACAGGGAGCTAGCCTGGGAGCTTGGAACTGGAGACACACGGAGCTAGCCTGGAAGCTAGGAGCTGGGGACACACAGGGCTAGCTTGGTAGCTAGGAACTGGAGACAGCGAGCTAGCCTGGGAGCTAGGAACTTGAGACACAGGGAGCTAGCCTGGGAGCTTGGAACCGGACACACAGGGAGCTAGCCTGGGAGCTATGAACAGGAGACACAGGGAGCTAGCCTGGGAGCTAGGAACTGGAGACACAGGGAGCTAGCCTGGGAGCTAGGAACTGGAGACACAGGGAGCTAGCCTGGAAGCTATGAACTGGAGACACAGGGAGCTAGCCTGGGAGCTTGGAACCGGAGACACAGGGAGCTAGCCTGGGAAATAGGAACTGGAGACACAGGGAGCTAGCCTGGGAGCTAGGAACAGGAGACACAGGGAGCTAGCCTGGGAGCTAGCAACTGGAGACACAGGGAGCTAGCCTGGGAGCTAGGAACTGGAGACACTGGGAGCTAGGAACTGGAGACACAGGGAGCTAGCCTGGGAGCTAGGAACTGGAGACACAGGGAGCTAGCCTGGAAGCTATGAACTGGAGACACAGGGAGCTAGCCTGGGAGCTTGGAACCGGAGACACAGGGAGCTAGCCTGGGAAATAGGAACTGGAGACACAGGGAGCTAGCCTGGGAGCTAGGAACAGGAGACACAGGGAGCTAGCCTGGGAGCTAGCAACTGGAGACACAGGGAGCTAGCCTGGGAGCTAGGAACTGGAGACACTGGGAGCTAGGAACTGGAGACACAGGGAGCTAGCCTGGGAGCTAGGAACTGGAGACACAGGGAGCAAGCCTGGACGCTAGGGACTGGAGACACAGAGAGCTAGCCTGGGAGCTAGGAACTGGAGACACAGGGAGCTAGCCTTGGAGCAAGGAACTGGAGACACGAGGAACTAGCCTGGAAGCTAGGAACTAGAGACATGTGGAGCTAGCCTGGGAGCTAGGAATTGGAGACACAGGGAGCTAGCCTGGGAGCTAGGAACAGGAGACACAGGGAGCTAGCCTGGGAGCTAGCAACTGGAGACACAGGGCGCTAGCCTGGGAGCTAGGAAATGGAGACACTGGGAGCTAGGAACTGGAGACACAGGGAGCTAGCCTGGGAGCTAGGAACTGGAGACACAGGGAGCTAGCCTGGACGCTAGGGACTGGAGACACAAGCAGCTATTCTTGAAGCTAGAAGCTGGGGACACTGAGCTAGCCTGGGAGCTAGGAACTGGAGACACAGGGAGCTAGCCTGGAAGCTTGGAACTGGAGACACAGGGAGCTAGCCTGGGAGCTTGGAACCGGACACACAGGGAGCTAGCCTGGGAGCTATGAACAGGAGACACAGGGAGCTAGCCTGGGAGCTAGGAACTGGAGACACAGGGAGCTAGCCTGGGAGCTAGGAACTGGAGACACAGGGAGCTAGCCTGGAACTAGGAACTGGAGACACAGGGAGCTAGCCTGGGAGCTAGGAACAGGAGACACAGGGAGCTAGCCTGGGAGCTAGGAACTGGAGACACAGGGAGCTAGCCTGGGAGCTAGGAACTGGAGACACTGGGAGCTAGGAACTGGAGACACAGGGAGCTAGCCTGGGAGCTAGGAACTGGAGACACAGGGAGCTAGCCTGGAGCTAGGAACTGGAGACACAGAGAGCTAGCCTGGGAGCTAGGAACTGGAGACACAGGGAGCTAGCCTTGGAGCTAGGAACTGGAGACACGAGGAGCTAGCCTGGAAGCTAGGAACTAGAGACATGGGAGCTAGCCTGGGAGCTAGGAACTGGAGACACAAGGAGCTATCTGGAAACAGAAACTGGGGACACTGAGCTAGCCTGGAAGCTAGGAGCTGGAGACACAGGGAGCGAGTCTGGAAGCTGGGAGATGGAGACACAAGGAGCTAGCCTGGAAGCTAGAAGCTGGGGACACTGAGCTAGCCTGAAGCTAGGAGCTGGAGACATAGCGAGCTAGCCTGGGAATAGCGAGCTAGACTGGGAGCGAGGAAATGGAGACACAGGGAGCCAGCCTGGGAACTTGGAACTGGAGACACAGGGAGCTAGCCTGGAAGCTAGGATCTGGGGACAAGGAGCTAGCCAGGAAGCTAGGAGCTGGGGACAAGGAGCTAGCCAGGAAGCTAGGAGCTGGAGACACAGGGAGCTAGCCTGGGAGCTAGGAACTGGAGACACAGGGATCTAGCCTAGAAGTTAGGGACTGGAAACACGGGAGCTAGCCTGGAAGCTAGGAGCTGGGGACATGGAGCTAGCCTGGAAGCTAGGAGCTGGAGACACAGGGAGCTAGCCTGGGAGCTAGGATATGGAGACAGTGAGATAGGAACCAGAGACACGAGGAGCTAGCTCTGGAAGCTAGGAGCTGGAGACACAGGGAGCTAGCCTGGGAGCTAGGAACTGGAGACACAAGGAGCTAGCCTTGGAGCAAAGAACTGGAGACAAGGGAGCTATTTGGGAACTTGTAAATGGACACACAGGGAGCTAGCCTGGAAGCTAGGAGCTGGGGACAAGGAGCAAACCAGGAAGCTAGGAGCTGGAGACACAGGGAGCTATCCTGGGAGCTAGGAACTGGAGACACAAGGAGCTATTCTGGAAGCTAGAAACTGGGGACACTGAGCTAGCCTGGAAGCTAGGAGCTGGACACATAGCAAGCTAGCCTGGGAGCTAGGAATTGGAGACACCGGGAGCTAGACTGGGAGCTAGGAACTGGAAACACACAGAGATAGCCTGGAAGCAAGGAGCTGGGGACACACGGGGCTAGCTTGGAGCTAGGAACTGGAGACCGGGAGCTAGCCTGGGAGCTAGGAACTGGAGACACAGGGAGCTAGCCTGGAAGCTTGGAACTGGAGACACAGGGAGGTAGCCTGGGAGCTTGGAACCGGAGACACAGGGAGCTATCCTGGGAGCTAGCAACTGGAGACACAGGGAGCTAGCCTTGGAGCTAGGAACTGGAGACAGAGGAGCTAGCCTGGAAACTAGGAAATTGAGACACAGGGAGCTAGCCTGGAAACTAGGAACCGGAGACACAAGGAGCTATTCTGGAAGCTAGAAGCTGGGGACACTGACTTGCCTGGATGCTAGGAGCTGGAAATGGAGACACAGGGAGCTAGCCTGGGAGCTAGGAACTGGAGACACAGGGAGCTAGCCTGGGAGATAGGAACTGGAGACACAGGGAGCTAGCCTGGAAGCTTGGAACTGGAGACATAGGGCGCTCTCCTGGGAGCTTGGAACTGGAGACACAGGGAGCTAGCCTGGGAGCTAGGAATAGGAGACACAGGGAGCTAGCCTGGGAGCTAGGAAGAGGAGACACAGGGAGCTAGCCTGGGAGATAGGAACTGGAGACACAGGGAGCTAGCCTGGAAGCTTGGAACTGGAGACACAGAGAGCTAGCATGGGAGCTAGGAACTGGAGACACAGAGAGCTAGCATTGGAGCTAGGAACTGGAGACACAGGGAGCTAGCCTAGGAGCTGGGAACAGGAGACACAGGGAGCTAGCCTGGGAGCTAGCAACTGGAGACACAGAGAGCTAGCCTGGGAGCTAGGAACTGGAGACACTGGGAGCTAGGAACTGGAGACACAGGGAGCTAACCTGGACGCTAGGGACTGGAGACACAGGGAGCTAGCCTTGGAGCTAGGAACTGGAGACACGAGGAGCTAGCCTGGAAGCTAGGAACTAGAGACGTGGGGAGCTAGCCTGGGAGCTAGGAACTAGAGACATGGGGAGCTAGCCTGGGAGCTAGGAGCTGGAGACACAAGGAGCTAGCCTGGAAACTAGGAACTGGAGACACAGGGAGCGAGCCTGGAAGCTGGGAGATGGAGACACAAGGAGCTAGCCTGGAAGCTAGAAGCTGGGGACACTGAGCTAGCCTGAAGCTAGGAGCTGGAGACATAGCGAGCTAGCCTGGGAATAGCGAGCTAGACTGGGAGCGAGGAAATGGAGACACAGGGAGCCAGCCTGGGAACTTGGAACTGGAGACACAGGGAGCTAGCCTGGAAGCTAGGATCTGGGGACAAGGAGATAGCCAGGAAGCTAGGAGCTGGAGACACAGGGAGCTAGCCTGGAAGCTAGGAGCTAGGGACAAGGAGCTAGCCAGGAAGCTAGGATCTGGAGACACAGGGAGCAAGCCTGGGAGGTGGGAACTGGAGACAGGGAGCTAGCCTGGGAGATAGGAAACTGGAGATACAGGGAGCTAGCCTGGGAAATAGGAACTTGAGACAATGGTAGCTAGCCTGGAAGCTAGGAGCTGGAGACACAAGGAGCTAGCCTGGAAACTAGGAACTGGAGACACAGGGAGCTAGCCTTGGAGCTAGGAACTGGAGACAGAGGAGCTAGCCTGGAAACTAGGAAATGGAGACAAAGGGAGCTAGCCTGGAAACTAGGAACCGGAGACACAAGGAGCTATTCTGGAAGCTAGAAGCTGGGGACACTGACTTGCCTGGATGCTAGGAGCTGGAAATGGAGACACAGGGAGCTAGCCTGGGAGCTAGGAACTAGAGACACAGGGAGCTAGCCTGGGAGATAGGAACTGGAGACACAGGAGCTAGCCTGGAAGCTTGGAACTGGAGACATAGGGCGCTCTCCTGGGAGCTTGGAACTGGAGACACAGGGAGCTAGCCTGGGAGCTAGGAATAGGAGACACAGGGAGCTAGCCTGGGAGCTAGGAAGAGGAGACACAGGGAGCTAGCCTGGGAGATAGGAACTGGAGACACAGGGAGCTAGCCTGGAAGCTTGGAACTGGAGACACTGAGAGCTAGCATGGGAGCTAGGAACTGGAGACACAGAGAGCTAGCATTGGAGCTAGGAACTGGAGACACAGGGAGCTAGCCTAGGAGCTGGGAACAGGAGACACAGGGAGCTAGCCTGGGAGCTAGCAACTGGAGACACAGAGAGCTAGCCTGGGAGCTAGGAACTGGAGACACTGGGAGCTAGGAACTGGAGACACAGGGAGCTAACCTGGACGCTAGGGACTGGAGACACAGGGAGCTAACCTTGGAGCTAGGAACTGGAGACACGAGGAGCTAGCCTGGAAGCTAGGAACTAGAGACGTGGGGAGCTAGCCTGGGAGCTAGGAACTAGAGACATGGGGAGCTAGCCTGGGAGCTAGGAGCTGGAGACACAAGGAGCTAGCCTGGAAACTAGGAACTGGAGACACAGGGAGCGAGCCTGGAAGCTGGGAGATGGAGACACAAGGAGCTAGCCTGGAAGCTAGAAGCTGGGGACACTGAGCTAGCCTGAAGCTAGGAGCTGGAGACATAGCGAGCTAGCCTGGGAATAGCGAGCTAGACTGGGAGCGAGGAAATGGAGACACAGGGAGCCAGCCTGGGAACTTGGAACTGGAGACACAGGGAGCTAGCCTGGAAGCTAGGATCTGGGGACAAGGAGATAGCCAGGAAGCTAGGAGCTGGAGACACAGGGAGCTAGCCTGGAAGCTAGGAGCTAGGTACAAGGAGCTAGCCAGGAAGCTAGGATCTGGAGACACAGGGAGCAAGCCTGGGAGGTGGGAACTGGAGACAGGGAGCTAGCCTGGGAGATAGGAAACTGGAGATACAGGGAGCTAGCCTGGGAAATAGGAACTTGAGACAATGGTAGCTAGCCTGGAAGCTAGGAGCTGGAGACACAAGGAGCTAGCCTGGAAACTAGGAACTGGAGACACAAGGAGCGAGCCTTGGAACTTGGAACTGGAGACACAGGGAGCTAGCCTGGAAGCTAGGAAGTAGGGACAAGGAGCTAGCCAGAAAGCTAGGAGCTGGAGACACAGGGAGCTAGCCTGGGAGCTAGGAGCTGGAGACGCAGAGAACTAGCCTGGGAGGTAGAAACAGGGGACACAGAGCTAGCCTGGGAGCTAGGAAATGGAGACACAGGGAGCTAGCTTGGGAGCTAGGAACAAGAGACACGAGGAGCTAGCTCTGGAAGCTAGGAGCTGGAGACACAGGGAGCTAGCCTGGGAGCTAGGAACTGGAGACACAAGGAGCTAGCCTGGGAGCTAGGAACATGAGACACAGGGAGCTAGCCTGGAAGCTAGGAGCTGGGGACAAGGAGCTAGCCAGGAAGCTAGGAGCTGGAGACACAGGGAGCTATCCTGGGAGCTAGGAACTGGAGACACAAGGAGCTATTCTTGAAGCTAGAAGCTGGGGACACTGAGCTAGCCTGGAAGCTAGGAGCTGGAGACATAGCGAGCTAGCCTGGGAGCTAGGAATTGGAGGCACAGGGAGCTAGCTTGGGATCTAGGAACTGGACACACAGGGAGCTAGCCTGGGAGCTTGGAACTGGAGACACACGGAGCTAGCCTGGAAGCTAGGAGCTCGGGACACACAGGGCTAGCTTGGAAGCTAGGAACTGGAGAAAGGGAGCTAGCCTGGGAGCTAGGAACTGGAGACACAGGGAGCTAGCCTGGACGCTAGGGACTGGAGACACAGAGAGCTAGCCTGGGAGCTAGGAACTGGAGACACAGGGAGCTAGCCTTGGAACAAGGAACTGGAGACACGAAGAACTAGCCTGGAAGCTAGGAATTGGAGACACAGGGAGCTAGCCTGGGAGCTAGGAACTGGAAAAACACAGAGATAGCCTGGAAGCAAGGAGCTGGGGACACACGGGGCTAGCTTGGAAGCTAGGAACTGGAGACCGGGAGCTAGCCTGGAAGCTTGGAACTGGAGACAAAGGGATCTAGCCTGGGAGCTAGGAAATGGAGACACTGGGAGCTAGGAACTGGAGACACAGGGAGCTAGCCTGGGAGCTAGGAACTGGAGACACAGGGAGCTAGCCTGGACGCTAGGGACTGGAGACACAAGGAGCTATTCTTGAAGCTAGAAGCTGGGGACACTGAGCTAGCCTGGGAGCTAGGAACTGGAGACACAGGGAGCTAGCCTGGAAGCTTGGAACTGGAGACACAGGGAGCTAGCCTGGGAGCTTGGAACCGGAGACACAGGGAGCTAGCCTGGGAGCTATGAACAGGAGACACAGGGAGCTAGCCTGGGAGCTAGGAACTGGAGACACAGGGAGCTAGCCTGGGAGCTAATATCTGGAGACACAGGGAGCAAGCATTGGAGCTAGGAACCGGAGAGACGAGGAGCTAGCTCTGGAAGCTAGGAGCTGGAGACACAGGGAGCTAGCCTGGGAGCTTGGAACCGGAGACACAGGGAGCTAGCCTGGGAATAGGAACTGGAGACACAGGGAGCTAGCCTGGGAGCTAGGAACAGGAGACACAGGGAGCTAGCCTGGGAGCTAGCAACTGGAGACACAGGGAGCTAGCCTGGGAGCTAGCAACTGGAGACACTGGGAGCTAGGAACTGGAGACACAGGGAGCTAGCCTGGGAAATTGGAACCGGAGACACAGGGAGCAAGCCTAGACACGAGGAGCTAGCTTTGGAAGCTAGGAGCTGGAGACACAGGGAGCTAGCCTGGGAGCTAGGAACTGGGTTAACACAGAGCTAGACTGGAAGCTAGGAGCTGGGGACACACGGGGCTAGCTTGGAAGCTAGGAACTGAAGACACATGGAGCTAGGAACTGGAGACACAGGGAGCTAGCTTGGGAGCTAGGAACTGGAGACATAGGGAGCTAGCCTGGAAGTTAGGAGCTGGGGACATGGAGCTAGCCTGGAAGCTAGGAGCTGGAGACACAGGGAGCTAGCCTGGGAGCTAATATCTGGAGACACAGGGAGCAAGCATTGGAGCTAGGAACCGGAGAGACGAGGAGCTAGCTCTGGAAGCTAGGAGCTGGAGACACAGGGAGCTAGCCTGGGAGCTAGGAACTGGGTTAACACAGAGCTAGACTGGAAGCTAGGAGCTGGGGACACACGGGGCTAGCTTGGAAGCTAGGAACTGAAGACACATGGAGCTAGGAACTGGAGACACAGGGAGCTAGCTTGGGAGCTAGGAACTGGAGACATAGGGAGCTAGCCTGGAAGTTAGGAGCTGGGGACATGGAGCTAGCCTGGAAGCTAGGAGCTGGAGACACAGGGAGCTAGCCTGGGAGCTAATATCTGGAGACACAGGGAGCAAGCATTGGAGCTAGGAACCGGAGAGACGAGGAGCTAGCTCTGGAAGCTAGGAGCTGGAGACACAGGGAGCTAGCCTGGGAGCTAGGAACTGGGGACACACGGAGCTAGCCTGGAAGCTAGGAACTGGGGACACACGGGGCTTGCTTGGAAGCTAGGAACTGGAGACAGGGAGCTAGCCTGGGAGCTAGAAACTGGAGACACAGGGAGCTAGCCTGGAAGCTTGGAACTGGAGACACAGGGAGCTAGCCTGGGAGCTTGGAACCGGAGACACAGGGAGCGAGCCTGGGAACTAACTAGGAACAGGAGACACAGGGAGCTAGCCTGGGAGCTAGCAACTGGAGACACAGGGAGCTAGCCTGGGAGCTAGGAACTGGAGACACTGGGAGCTAGGAACTGGAGACACAGGGAGCTAGCCTGGGAGCAAGGAAATGGATACACAGGGAGCTAGCCTGGACGCTAGGGACTAGAGACACAGGGAGCTAGCCTGGGAGCTAGGAACTGGAGACACAGAGAGCTAGCCTTGGAGCTAGGAACAAGAGACATGGGGAGCTAGCCTGGGAGCTAGGAGCTGGAGACACAAGGAACTAGCCTGGAAACTAGCAACTGGAGAAACAGGGAGCTAGCCTAGAAGCTGGGAGCTGGAGACACAAGGAGCTAGCCTGGAAACTAGGAACTGGAGACACAAGGAGCTATTCTGGAAGCTAGAAGCCTGGGACACTGAGCTAGCCTGGAAGCTAGCAGCTGGAGAAATAGTTAGCTAGCCTGAGAGCTTGGAATTGGAGACAAAAGGAGCTAGCCTGGGAGCTAGGAACTGGATACAGAGGGAGCTAGCCTGGGAGCTAGGAACTGGAGACACACAGAGCTAGCCTGGAAGCTAGGAGCTGGGGACACAGGGAGCTAGCCTGGGAGATAGGAAATGGAGACACAAGGAGCTAGCCTGGAAACTAGGACATGGAGACACGAGGAGCTTTGGGAGCTAGGAACTGGAGACACAGGGAGCTAGCCTGGGAGCTAGGAACTGGATACACAGGGAGCTAGCCTGGAAGCTAGGAGCTGGGGACACACAGGGCTAGCTTAGAAGCTAGGAAGTGGAGACAGGGAGCTAGCCTGGGAAGTAAGAACTGCAGACATAGGGAGCTAGCCTGGAAGTTAGGAGCTGGGGACATGGAGCTAGCCTGGAAGCTAGGAGCTGGAGACACAGGGAGCTAGCCTGGGAGCTAATATCTGGAGACACAGGGAGCAAGCATTAGAGCTAGGAACCGGAGAGACGAGGAGCTAGCTCTGGAAGCTAGGACCTGGAGAAATAGCGAGCTAGCCTGGGAGCTTGGAATTGGAGACACAGGGAGCTAGCCTGGGAGCTAGGAACTGGATACACAGGGAGCTATTCTGGGAGCTAGGAACTGGAGACACACGGAGCTAGCCTGGAAGCTAGGAGCTGGGGACACACGGGGCTAGCTTGGAAGCTAGGAACTGGAGACTGGGAGCTGGCCTGGGAGCTAGGAACTGGAGACAAAGGGAGCTAGCCTGGAAGCTTGGAACTGGAGACACAGGGAGCTAGCCTGGGAGCTTGGAACCGGAGACACAGGGAGCTAGCCTGGGAGCTAGGAACTGGAGACACTGGGAGCTAGGAACTGGAGACACAGGGAGCTAGCCTGGGAGCTAGGAACTGGAGACACTGGGAGCTAGGAACAGGAGACACAAGGAGCTAGCCTGGGAGCTAGCAACTGGAGACACAGGGAGCTAGCCTGGGAGCTAGGAACTGAAGACACTGGGAGCTAGGAACTGGAGACACAGGGAGCTAGCCTGGGAGCTAGGAACTGGAGACACAGGGAGCTAGCCTGGACGCTAGGGACTGGAGACACAGAGAGCTAGCCTGGGAGCTAGGAACTGGAGACACAGGGAGCTAGCCTTGGAACAAGGAACTGGAGACACGAAGAACTACTCTGGAAGCTAGGAACTATAGACTTGGGAGCTAGCCTGTGAGCTAGGAACTAGAGACATGGGGAGCTAGCCTGGGAGCTAGGAATTGGAGACACAAGCAGCTATTCTGGAAGCTAGAAGCTGGGGACACTGAGCTAGCCTGGAAGCTAGGAGCTGGAGACATAGCGAGCTAGCCTGGGAGCTAGGAATTGGAGACACAGGGAGCTAGCCTGGGAGCTAGGAACTGGAGACACAGGGAGCAAGCCTGGACGCTAGGGACTGGAGACACAGAGAGCTAGCCTGGGAGCTAGGAACTGGAGACACAGGGAGCTAGCCTGGAAGCTTGGAACTGGAGACACAGGGAGATAGCCTTGGAGCTTGGAACCGGAGACACAGGGAGCTAGCCTGGGAGCTAGGAACTGGAGACACAGGGAGCTAGCCTGGGAGCTAGGAACAGGAGACACAGGGAGCTAGCCTAGGAGCTAGCAACTGGAGACAAAAGGGATCTAGCCTGGGAGCTAGGAAATGGAGACACTGGGAGCTAGGAACTGGAGACACAGGGAGCTAGCCTGGGAGCTAGGAACTGGAGACACAGGGAGCTAGCCTGGACGCTAGGGACTGGAGACACAAGGAGCTATTCTTGAAGCTAGAAGCTGGGGACACTGAGCTAGCCTGGGAGCTAGGAACTGGAGACACAGGGAGCTAGCCTGGAAGCTTGGAACTGGAGACACAGGGAGCTAGCCTGGGAGCTTGGAACCGGAGACACAGGGAGCTAGCCTGGGAGCTATGAACAGGAGACACAGGGAGCTAGCCTGGGAGCTAGGAACTGGAGACACAGGGAGCTAGCCTGGAAGCTTGGAACTGGAGACACAGGGAGCTAGCCTGGGAGCTTGGAACCGGAGACACAGGGAGCTAGCCTGGGAAATAGGAACTGGAGACACAGGGAGCTAGCCTGGGAGCTAGGAACAGGAGACACAGGGAGCTAGCCTGGGAGCTAGCAACTGGAGACACAGGGAGCTAGCCTGGGAGCTAGCAACTGGAGACACTGGGAGCTAGGAACTGGAGACACAGGGAGCTAGCCTGGGAAATTGGAACCGGAGACACAGGGAGCAAGCCTAGACACGAGGAGCTAGCTTTGGAAGCTAGGAGCTGGAGACACAGGGAGCTAGCCTGGGAGCTAGGAACTGGGTTAACACAGAGCTAGACTGGAAGCTAGGAGCTGGGGACACACGGGGCTAGCTTGGAAGCTAGGAACTGAAGACACATGGAGCTAGGAACTGGAGACACAGGGAGCTAGCTTGGGAGCTAGGAACTGGAGACATAGGGAGCTAGCCTGGAAGTTAGGAGCTGGGGACATGGAGCTAGCCTGGAAGCTAGGAGCTGGAGACACAGGGAGCTAGCCTGGGAGCTAATATCTGGAGACACAGGGAGCAAGCATTGGAGCTAGGAACCGGAGAGACGAGGAGCTAGCTCTGGAAGCTAGGAGCTGGAGACACAGGGAGCTAGCCTGGGAGCTAGGAACTGGGTTAACACAGAGCTAGACTGGAAGCTAGGAGCTGGGGACACACGGGGCTAGCTTGGAAGCTAGGAACTGAAGACACATGGAGCTAGGAACTGGAGACACAGGGAGCTAGCTTGGGAGCTAGGAACTGGAGACATAGGGAGCTAGCCTGGAAGTTAGGAGCTGGGGACATGGAGCTAGCCTGGAAGCTAGGAGCTGGAGACACAGGGAGCTAGCCTGGGAGCTAATATCTGGAGACACAGGGAGCAAGCATTGGAGCTAGGAACCGGAGAGACGAGGAGCTAGCTCTGGAAGCTAGGAGCTGGAGACACAGGGAGCTAGCCTGGGAGCTAGGAACTGGGGACACACGGAGCTAGCCTGGAAGCTAGGAACTGGGGACACACGGGGCTTGCTTGGAAGCTAGGAACTGGAGACAGGGAGCTAGCCTGGGAGCTAGAAACTGGAGACACAGGGAGCTAGCCTGGAAGCTTGGAACTGGAGACACAGGGAGCTAGCCTGGGAGCTTGGAACCGGAGACACAGGGAGCGAGCCTGGGAACTAACTAGGAACAGGAGACACAGGGAGCTAGCCTGGGAGCTAGCAACTGGAGACACAGGGAGCTAGCCTGGGAGCTAGGAACTGGAGACACTGGGAGCTAGGAACTGGAGACACAGGGAGCTAGCCTGGGAGCAAGGAAATGGATACACAGGGAGCTAGCCTGGACGCTAGGGACTAGAGACACAGGGAGCTAGCCTGGGAGCTAGGAACTGGAGACACAGAGAGCTAGCCTTGGAGCTAGGAACAAGAGACATGGGGAGCTAGCCTGGGAGCTAGGAGCTGGAGACACAAGGAACTAGCCTGGAAACTAGCAACTGGAGACACAGGGAGCTAGCCTAGAAGCTGGGAGCTGGAGACACAAGGAGCTAGCCTGGAAACTAGGAACTGGAGACACAAGGAGCTATTCTGGAAGCTAGAAGCCTGGGACACTGAGCTAGCCTGGAAGCTAGCAGCTGGAGAAATAGTTAGCTAGCCTGAGAGCTTGGAATTGGAGACAAAAGGAGCTAGCCTGGGAGCTAGGAACTGGATACAGAGGGAGCTAGCCTGGGAGCTAGGAACTGGAGACACACAGAGCTAGCCTGGAAGCTAGGAGCTGGGGACACAGGGAGCTAGCCTGGGAGATAGGAAATGGAGACACAAGGAGCTAGTCTGGAAACTAGGACATGGAGACACGAGGAGCTTTGGGAGCTAGGAACTGGAGACACAGGGAGCTAGCCTGGGAGCTAGGAACTGGATACACAGGGAGCTAGCCTGGAAGCTAGGAGCTGGGGACACACAGGGCTAGCTTAGAAGCTAGGAAGTGGAGACAGGGAGCTAGCCTGGGAAGTAAGAACTGCAGACATAGGGAGCTAGCCTGGAAGTTAGGAGCTGGGGACATGGAGCTAGCCTGGAAGCTAGGAGCTGGAGACACAGGGAGCTAGCCTGGGAGCTAATATCTGGAGACACAGGGAGCAAGCATTAGAGCTAGGAACCGGAGAGACGAGGAGCTAGCTCTGGAAGCTAGGACCTGGAGAAATAGCGAGCTAGCCTGGGAGCTTGGAATTGGAGACACAGGGAGCTAGCCTGGGAGCTAGGAACTGGATACACAGGGAGCTATTCTGGGAGCTAGGAACTGGAGACACACGGAGCTAGCCTGGAAGCTAGGAGCTGGGGACACACGGGGCTAGCTTGGAAGCTAGGAACTGGAGACTGGGAGCTGGCCTGGGAGCTAGGAACTGGAGACAAAGGGAGCTAGCCTGGAAGCTTGGAACTGGAGACACAGGGAGCTAGCCTGGGAGCTTGGAACCGGAGACACAGGGAGCTAGCCTGGGAGCTAGGAACTGGAGACACTGGGAGCTAGGAACTGGAGACACAGGGAGCTAGCCTGGGAGCTAGGAACTGGAGACACTGGGAGCTAGGAACTGGAGACACAAGGAGCTAGCCTGGGAACTTGGAACTGGAGACACAGGGAGCTAGCCTGGAAGCTAGGAGCTGGGGACAAGGAGCTACCCAGGAAGCCAGGAGCTGGAGACACAGGGAGCTAGCCTGGGAGCTAGGAATTGGAGACACAGGGAGCTAGCATGGGAGGTAGGAACTGGAGACAGGGAGCTAGCCTGGGAGCTAGGAACTGGAGACACAGGGAGCTAGCCTGGGAGCTAGGGACTGGAGACAATGGGAGCTAGCCTGGGAGCTAGGAACTGGAGACACTGGGAGCTAGCCTGGGAGCTAGGAACTGGAGACACTGGGAGCTAGCCTGGGAGCTAGGAACTAGAGACGTGGGGAGCTAGCGTAACTCAGGTGGTCCCGCTCCCTGCTTCTGGGTTCTCGGCTTGGCTCAATGTAGTCTTGTAGCCCGTGTGTGGGCTGTTAGGACCAAACGAGACCGGCCAGCCAAATGTGCCAGAGAACCCAGAAGAAGAGACACAGGACAACCAAAACAACGGAAAATGTCTTTCCTGAAAAATATCCACAAACTCTAAAAACCACAACAAGGTAGGATAGGTTATGTGGGGTGGTCGACACGGGGAGATGGTCCAGAGGGTGGAAGGCGGAGAGGCTCCTTGGAGCGGTGGGGGTTGGAGCCATAACGTTCTCAGTAAGGTGCGCGGCGGTCAAGCCCCGACGTCGGTCTTCGTGGGCCTTAAGTAGGGAAGATCCCAGGTGTTCATTGGCCTCAGCCGGCCTGATTATGATGGGAAACACATGGGATCGATTAGAGCGCGAGGACGCATCACAACAAACATGTATAGCAACTATCAACTAAGAGATTAAACCTAAAATAAGTTAAAGATAAACAAGAAGGGGTTATGATACTTAAAATAATAAACCTACTAACCCTAAATGAGCTATTCAAGTAGAGTGAAATAATGGATATGAGTGAAAAAGAATGAAAAGGATACCGAATGCAAGAGATACTGAGCGAAAGAGGAAGAGGGTACTGAGAAAGAAAGAGGTACCGAGAGAATGGGGAACTGAGTTCAAGAGGCGCTGCAAGGGAGGTCCGTATCTGGGAGACCTTCTAGAGGTCCAATGGACGTGGAGGTTTGCTCATTGATGTGTGAATGCATGAAGCAAATAAAAATGGTTCAAACTTTTAGAACTGTGATCAAGTTAAAAGTAATGACATAATTAAGGTTGAGTTTTGCTATTTTAAGATTTACAATTAGGAATTAGGAATTAAAAAATTAATTTGAGCGAGGGCCTGCAGACATTGAGGAGGAAATCCCTTAAGGTGCTCGTCTAAGTGGGACAGGGTGAACCCAGCAGGTTCCTGCTGGTCAGTTGTCAAGTGAAGATTCCCTTCCCCCGTCCTTTCCTTCCCTTGTAGGGATCTCAATCTGTTTGTGTGTGTGTGTGCGTGCATGTGTGTGTGTATGCGTGTCTGTCTGTCTGTCTGTCTGTCTCTGTCTATCTGTGTGTGTGTGTGTGTGTGTGTGTGTGTGTGTCTGTATTTGTGTGTTTGTGTCTGTGTGTGTGTCTGTGTGTGTGTTTGTGTGTGTTTGTATCTGTGTGTGTGTGTCTGTGTGTGTGTATGTGTGTGTGTCTGTATCTGTTTGTGTGTTTGTGTGCGTGTGTGTATCTGAATTTGTGTATGTTAATCTGTGTGTGAGTGTCTGTCTATGTGTGTCTGTCTGTGTTTGTGTCTGTTTGTGTGTGTGTGTGTGTGTGTGTGTGTGTGTGTGTGTGTGTGTGTGTGTGTGTGTGTGTGTGTGTGTGTGTGTGTGTGTGTGCTTGTGTGTGTGTGTTTGTGTGTGTCTATCTGTTTGTGTGTTTGTGTATGTATGTGTGTGTATGTGTATCTTGGTGTGTGACGTGTATGTCAGTCTATCTGTGTGTGTGTGTGTGTGTGTGTGTGTGTGTGTGTGTGTGTGTGTGTGTGTGTGTGTGTGTGCGTGTGTGTGTGTATTTGTGTGTTTGTGTATGTGTGTATGTGTATCTTGGTGTGTGACGTGTATCTCAGTCTATCTGTGTGTGTGTGTGTGTGTGTGTGTGTGTGTGTGTGTGTGTGTGTGTGTGTGTGTGTGTGTGTGTGTGTGTGTGTGTGTGTGTGTGTGTGTGTGTGTGTGCGTGTGTGTGTGCGCTCTCGCTCTCTCTCGCTCTCTCCCCCTCTCGCTCTCGTTGCTTCTGGCTTGACGCCAGGGGGGCGGGGCGGCGAGACGACGTCACGTTTGAGGAAATGAATCGTACCAGAGCACAAGCAGGAAGACGCGACGCGGAGATAAACAGTTGAAAGGACACCAGCCTTTGTCCAACTAAGCGGTGGACAGCGTTCTAAGGTGAGTAGTGAGTGTTGACCAAGGGCTTCAAAGAGTTAGTTCTGCACCAGGGAGCCTGTTCCAACGGACACACTTTGATGGTGGACCATTGTTAAGTTCATGTAGTATTAGATGTGTATTATATGTTTATATCAAGCCCTACGCTACTCCATCACTCATATAGATAGAGATATATACACATATAGGGACATTATAACCACTTTAAACCGTTGTCTAAACACTTTAATACGTTTTTAAAAGATCGTTTTTTTGTAGTAGTAGTTGTACTAGTAGAATTCGAGTAGTAGTAGTAGTTGTTAGTATTAGTAGTAGTTTCAGTAGTGTTAGTAGTAGTAGTAGTAGTAGTAGTAGTAGTAGTTGTAATAGTAGTAGTAGTAGTGGAATAGTAGTAGTAATAGTAGTAGTAGTAGTAGTGCAATAGTAGTAGTAGTAGCTGTGAGTAGTAGTAGTAGCTGTGAGTAGTAGTAGTATTAATATTAGTAGTGTTAGTAGTAGTATAAGTAGTGGAGTAGAAGTTGTAGTTGTAGTCGTAGTAGTCATTAGAATATGTACTAATAGTAGTAGTTGTATTAGTATTAGTAGTGGTAGTAAAAGTAGTAGTAGTAGTTAGTAGTATTAGAAGTAGTAATTAGTAGTATTAGAATAAGTATTTGTAGTAGTAGTTGTAGTAGTCGTTAGTAGTAGTAGTATCAGTAGTGTTCGTAGTAGTAGTAGTATTAGTAGTAGTGGTTGTAGTAGTAGTAGTAGTAGTAGTTGTAATAGTAGTAGTAGTGGAATAGTATTCTTAGTAGTAGTAGCTGTGAGTAGGAGTAGTAGTATTAATATTAGTAGTGTTAATAGTAGTATAAGTAGTGGATGGTGGACTTTGACACTTTTTTGTGGTAGTAGTAGTAGTAGTTGTAGTAGTATAAGTCATTAGTAGTAGTAGTAGTAGTAGTAGGAGTATTAGTAATAGTTAGTAGTAGTATTAGCAGTAATAATAGTAGTAGTATTAGTAGTAGTAGTAGTATAGTATAGTAGTAGTGTGTTCATGTGAGACAACTCGATAAATAAGTATGACGTGTCTTTTCGTGTCTTAGGCAACAAAGCGCTGAGTTAAACAACCCTCATCACAGCCTTTGTCCAACTAAGCGGTGGACAGCGTTCTAAGGTGAGTAGTGAGTGTTGACCAAGGGCTTCAAAGAGTTAGTTCTGCACCAGGGAGCCTGTTCCAACGGACACACTTTGATGGTGGACCATTGTTAAGTTCATGTAGTATTAGATGTGTATTATATGTTTATATCAAGCCCTACGCTACTCCATCACTAATATAGATAGAGATATATACACATATAGGACCATTAGAACCAGTTTAAACCATTGTCTAAACACCTTACTACGTTACACCTTAATACCTAATATTGTTTTTTAACTTGACTCTAACTCTCTTTCTTTCTCTCTCTCTCTCTCTCTCTCTCTCTCTCTCTCTCTCTCTCTCTCTCTCTCTCTCTCTCTCTCTCTCTCTCTCTCTCTCTCTCTCTCTCTCTCTCTCTCTCTCTCTCTCTCTCTCTCTCTCTCATAACATTACATACATAACATTATAATGAGTTTAAACCGTTGCCTAAAGATTAGATTAGATTAGATTAGATTAGATTCTAATGTATTATCATTGAACAGATCAAGTTCAGTACAGCGAAAATAATTTAGCATCTAACCAGAGTGTAAATGTTACATTAAAGTGCATGGTAATATATAATGTACAGTGGTTAAATAAGATGTAAGACAGTCTACTAGGTATAAAAACGGTATAAAATAACTTGTAGAGTATGTTTAAGATATGTACAGAATTATAGGTATTTATATAGTATATATGTATTTATATGTGTATATATGTGTAAGTATTCAACAGGTAGTGAGCAGGGGTATGCAATTATATCGACATGATAAATATATAGAAATGTAAATGTGTATACATGTATATACGTGTGTATATATATATATATATATATATATATATATATACAGCAGGTAGTGAGCAGGGATATGTAGTTGTATCAACAGTTTAAGATTTATATATATACGTTGGGTACAGTAAAAATGTACACATTATCATGTAAACAATCAATATGTAAAGTATAGGTAGAGGTAGGGAGTTATGATAACAGGGCAAGGCACTGGAACACATTGATGGTGATATAGAGTATAGTGAGCAGAGGTCAGAGTTCTTACGGGGGCAGCAGAGGGGGGGTGGCAAGGTGGTGGGGAGGGGGGTGGACAGTCATCGTGATACAGAGTTCAGAGAGATGTAGCGCCTCCCGGAGGGGAGGAGGGAAAACAGTCCATTGGACAATTCTATGTGCCTTCTTCAGACACTGTTTGGGGTGGGTAGTCTAAATTGTAGGGAGTGGTAATCCCATGATGCGTTTAGCGGTAAACTAAAAATATCGTTTTCTAACTTGATTCAACAATGTGTTCTAGGAATGGCCTCTGCTAAATCTTCCTGGTCTGAGAAGAACTTTTCCTGTTCCATCTGTCTGGATGTGTTCAAGAGTCCAGTTTCCACACCATGTGGACACAACTTCTGTAGAGCCTGTATCACCACGTTCTGGGATGTCCAGTTTCAGTTCACATGTCCTCTTTGCAACGAGCTTTTCCACACAAGACCCGATCTACGGGTCAATACCCTCTTTTCAGAGATGGTTGATCAGATTAGACGGCCCAAACCGATCAAAGAGCAGCTTTGTGTTGAACCAGGAGAAGTTCCTCTGAAGGAGGAATATGAACTGAAGATGGCCCAGCTGAGGAAGATAGAGTCTGAAGATCAGCAGATGATCCAGGAGATAAAAAGAAAGGTTCAGGAGATCAAAGACGCAATAAAGCTCAACAGAGCAGACGCAGACCGAGAGATAGCCGATGGTGACCAGGTCCTCGCCGCTCTGATGAGCTGCATTAAAAAGTGTCGGGATGATTACATCCAATCGGTTCAAGAGAAACTGAAATCCACAGAGAAACACGCTGAAGGCCTCATCAAAGAGCTGGAGCAGGAAGTTAAAGATCTGACCAATAGGAGCTCAGCGGTGAAGCAGCTCTCACACACTGAAGATCACCTCCACTTCCTCCAGAGCTTCATATCCCTGAAGAATCCTCCAAACACCAGGGACTGGACCAGGGTGGAGGTCTCTCCTCCTCCGTCATACGTAGGGACCTTGAGGAGATCCCTGGATCAGCTGAAGGAGACACTGGAAATGGAGATGAAGAAGCTGCCTGCCCTGGAACCAGCTGTAAAGAAGTGCATGGAGATGAAGAAGCTGCCTGACCTGAGGTCGACTCTAAAGCAGTGTAAGTGTCTGTTTTGTTTGAGTCATCACAACAACACACTAACTCCTCAGTCCATCCACACAGCAGGAGTTGACGTCCTACTGGGAATGAACATGATGGTGGACATCATGTATCTTATCGATATATTAAAATATTGATAAGATACGTGATGGTGGACATCATGTATCTTATCAATATATTGATATGATACATGATGGTTGGTATCTTTTACATAATGCATAACCATCACAATGAATCCTTCTTCTGTAAAATGCAACATAAATTATTACTGTAAAAATATTATTTATTAATGATGAGTATTATGAGTGTTGTTATAATTAGATAATCGTAATCAGGATGCTGATAATCATACTTTTATGTGTATTTTATATTCATAACATGATCTAAAATATATCTAATAATATATGTGAATAAACATATTTTTATATAAAAATATATATCACTATATAAAAATATATTTATTAATACAAAAATATATATATATATTAATATATTATAATATATCTATTACGTTGTAATAATATATATACAAATTTATATTAATATATATTTTCATCATACCAATTCTTAGAAACACCTCCCCTATTAAAGTCACAATTTTAGTTATCCGAGGTTAATGTTAGCAACTGCTAATGTTTAATTATGTCCTATCTATAAATCAAGAGAGTACTTTCCAATCAAGTACTTTTTCTTCCTCAGTGGTTATTCACGGCTCCACCCATTTCTAAAGGGTTTATTGAATTGACTCCAAACGGCTCATATCTTGATGACCTCATCAGGAGTATTTCTGTGTAGACTCATCATGTCTTTGGTTTTCTCTCCCATCAGATGAGTGTGAACTCACACTGGACCCAAACACAGCCCACAGAGGACTCTCTCTGTCTGAGGACAACAGGAAGGTGACGAGGGTTAGAGAGGAGGAGTCGTATCCTGATCACCCGGAGAGATTTGACTCAAGGCTCCAGGTGTTGTGTAGAGAGGGTCTGACTGACCGCTGTTACTGGGAGGTGGAGGTGGAAGGAGGAGGTGTTGTTTATATAGGAGTGACATACAGAGGAATCACTAGAAGAGGAGGGGGTGGTGAAAGCTGGCTTGGAGGTAACAACATGTCCTGGAGTCTTTATTGTTCTGATGATCGTTACTCTGTCTGGTACAACTGTAGTAGAACAGACATACGTCTCCCCCCCTCTAACAGAGTAGGAGTGTATGTGGACCGACCTGCTGGCTCTCTGTCCTTCTACAGAGTGTCCCGAGATGGAGGACGGTCCTCAGACACACTGACACTCATCCACACCTTCCAGTCCACATTCACCCAGGAGGACCTCCTCCCTGCGTTTGGGTTCTGGGATTATGGTTCCTCGGTGTCTCTGTGTCGCTTGTAGCAAGACACATTGACACGCAGGCACACACACACACACACAAACAAACGCACAAAAACACACACATATAGAAATACACACACACACAAACGCATTTAGTTATAGTACACATTATAGTGCTATAGTACTATATTCTGTATATATTCATTCTATAGTACTATATTCTGTTTATTTTTAGTCTATAGTACTATAGTACTATCATATTATGTGTATATTAACATTCTAAAAAGGGCTCTGATATGAGTTTCTTACTCCCCATTCCCTCCGTTTGAATTTATACTACAATTTAACACAATATTCTATACTATGTACTATACTTACACTGTACTGTAACAATACTGTACACAATTAAAATGAAAATAAAAAGAACAATAAAGACTGATGGAGTGTGTGATAAATTGTGCAAACATTTTTTTAAAAGCATTTTAAAGTGCAGTAACTGTAATGAGTCCTGAAAGTCCAGCAAAGTATGACAGTGTAATGTTAATAACAATGTTATGATAGTGGCATCACTCCTAGCAGTTCAGTAGGTCACTGCCTGTGGATAAACCTATCCTTGAACCTGGTAGTCCTTGTATGGATGCTGCATAACCGGGAGACCTCTGTAGATTTCTAGTGTACCGCCTTAACCACTCGGCCACGACAACTACTGCAGCTGGAGATACACGTCTGATAGACAGTGAAACACAGAGAGTGTGGCAATGGACCTGTACATAACAGCTGTAGTTTGTAAAAACATGCAAGTCGTTGTCGGCAGGATTCAAAGCTGCACGGGGAGACCTCAGTAGATTTGTAGTCTATCGCCTTAACCACTCGGCCACGACAACTCCAGAATAGCTGGCGATACATGTTGTTTACACAGAGACTGTGGCAATGGGCCTTTACTTCACAGCTTGAATTTGTAAAATCATGTAGAGTCGTTGTCGGCAGGATTGGAACTTGTGTGGGGAGACACCAATAGATTTCTAGTCTGTCACCTTAACTACTCTGCCACAACAATTACTGCTGTTGGAGATACACGTCTGATAGACAGTGATACACAGATAGTGTGACAATGGGACTGTAGATCCCAGTTGTAGTTTGTAAAAATGCCTTAAGACGTTGTCAGCAGTATTTTAACCTGCGCGGGCAGACCCCAATCGATTTATAGTCTATCGCCTTAACCACTCGGCCACGACAACGTCTGTAAAGACGGCGATACATGTTCGAGAGTTTGGCAACAGGCCTGTACTTTAGAGCTTGAATTTGTAAAATCATGCAGAGTCGTTGTCGGCAGGATTCAAACCTGTGTGGGGAAACCCCAACAGATTTCTTGTCTATCGCCTTAAGCACTTTGCTACAGCTCAGGATTACTCACTTTTTTTTTTCAAAATTTGATGGGTTAAATAATCAGCAAAAAAACGGATCCAAGAGATACCTCTTCAGAGTCGTAAGTTACTTTATCAAGGATTTGTAAATAGACATCAATGCATTGGCCGGGAATCGAACCGCTTGGAAGGCAGCTATGCTCACCACTATAATACCAATGCTTCTGATTGTAAAGACAAATGCAATTTATAATTTAAACCATGAATTCACCCAAGTTGCAAGGTCGTCCCTGCAGTTCACTGGGCTCCATGTTTAAAATATGGTTACTATGAAGTTATTTTTTTAAATGCTAAGGAAACCAAAGGGTTCCATGTAAACCAAAGGGTTCCATGGTGTAATGTTTAGCACTCTTGACTCTGAATCCAACGATCTGTTTTTCAGTGGTAATGGGTGATTTCCAGAGCACATTCAATACATTATTGAATATGGTGAACAGAGCTTATCTCCGATGTCTACCTGCTCCTTAATGACCTCTGACGCCAAATGACCTCTGACCCCTACATGCTCCTTGATGACCTCTGACCTCTGACCTTTTCTTTAATTCAAGATTCAAGAATTTTATTTGCCATATGCAACAAGTAGAATGGAAAGCTTACTCCTCATTCCCTCCTGCAGTTTGAGTTTATACTTCAATGTAAAACAATATACTATACTATGTACTATACTTACACTGTACTGTAAAAATACTCTACGCAATCAAAATGACAATAAAAAGAACTATACAGTAACTGATGAAGTGTGTGTTGAATTGTGCAAAAAAGCATTCAAATAGCATTTTAAAGTTCCAGTAGTGCAGCAGCATCATGAATTCAGTGCAGTACAGTGCAGTAACTGTAATGAGTCCAGAATGTCCAGCAAAGTATGACAGTGTAATGTTAATGACAATGTTATGATAGTGGCAGCACTCCTAGCAGTTCAGTAGGTCACTGTCTGTGGATAAAAACTATCCTTAAACCTGGTAGTCGTTGTACGGATGCTGCGGAACCGGATACCAGACGGTAGGGGGAGAAGAGATGGTGCCCAGGGTGGTTGCGCGTGATGGATATGGCCTTCTTCCGACATCTGGTCCTAAAGATCTCCTCAATGAATGGAAGTGCACTGCTGATAATCTTCTCTGCCCTCCTCACGCTCTCTGGATGGCTTTCTTGTCCCGTGCAGTGGTGTTGCCGTACCACACAGTGACGCCACTCATCAGGACGCTCTCTAAAGTGGCACGGTAGAAGTTTACTAGCCACCGTAATGACCTCTGAACCCGTATCTGATCCTTAAAGACCTCTGACCCCTACATGTTCCTTAATGACCTCTGAACCCCTACCTGCTCCTTAATGACCTCTGAACCCATACCTGCTCCTTAATGACCTCTAACCCCTACCTGCTCCTTAATGAGCCCTAACCCATACCTGCTCCTTAATGACCTCTGACCCCCACCTGCTCCTTAATGACCTCTGACCCTACCTGCTCCTTAATGACCTCTGACCCCCACCTGCTCCTGAATCACATGGATTCACTGTCAGTATCTTTGGATGAAGCGGTCTGATAAAGGACTAAATATTAAGATATGAGGCTGCTTATCAAAGCCATGTTGTATTATTTACTTGGCTAACTGAGATTTGGTTACACTTAGCTAAGTTAACGTTGGCTACTCTTGGCTATTTTAGCGTCAGGCAAACTCATTCTGGACATGAGCGCTCATGCAGTCACCACCTAAGGTTGCCTGTATTTGACCAGTCTACCGGTAAGGTTATGTGATATTTATACGTCAAAGTTTAAGCTGAAACAGAATGGGGTGATAGTTTTTTAATTGCATTTCTTTGGCCCTTTCTAGAGATTGTTAATGACTAAAATGTCAAAGCCAGTTAGAGATGAAGAATGGGTATCTGTTGTACCTGGACAGCTGAGATGTTGCTATCAGTGGAGCTATATGTGTCACAGTCTGCATTCCTGCTTCCACTACACACTAGCAGATAGCCACGCCCCCTAATGGCACTTTGGTTTGTAGTGTATTGTCATAACCTTAAGTATCAACTAAAACACTGTCTTCTGTGACTCAGCCTTGTGAGAGCCGTGTGTTTAGATAAACATTTAGGGCGCCACGAGGACCACGGAACGCGACCACCTGGAGTTGAATGGCTTCCAACTGGGGACGTGACCAAAGGCCCCGTGACCATCGGTAGCAGTAGACCGATGAGGTGCTTGTTATCTGTGAAGCCTGTAACAACTGGGTGGTAAAGAAACACGTCGTCAGTCTGACCAAATTGGCATGGCCGGCTCCATCTTGCTGCAGTGGATGAATTATTTGATGCTTTGTATCAAAGATATTGAACTTAGTATCAGGGCGATAGATCTGGTGGAATTCTTATTCCACCAGAGTAGAAATGATAGGACAGGTTCTAACACGATCCGTGACAAAAGGTGGGACTTTCCAGTCTGACTCGAGGAGTCCCCCATCTCTGCCAAGAGCTGCCAACTTTGCTAGAGCCGTGCAAAGTTGAACACTTGGTCCCAGAAGACACACTTCAGCACTATACAATAGAGTAGTAAAAAGTTGTATTATTATATTTATTAAAATGTTATTCAATCCATGAACCTGATGGTGGCGAGTCGTAGGCAGGAGGCTAGCCAGGCGTTCCCCGCGGGCCGGAGGACCTCCGCGCACAGGGACTCCAAGACGGCAGCCCCCCCCGGGCTCCCCCTCTGACTGTAGTTTCCCTTCTTCAGCTGACCATGCAGGTGGGGCCCCTGGGGCGCCTGTAGCGCTTCCCGAGGGGAAAGAACTAAAAGTCCCTTCAAATGAGACAATTCATTAAAGATTCGGTTTTATTTCTTTGCACAGTATTATGTGATGTATGTATTATGGATGTATGTATTATGGGATGTATGTATTATGGATGTATGTATTATGGGATGTATGTATTATGGTTTTATGTATTATGGATGTATGTATTGTGGGATGTGTGTATTATGGGATGTGTGTATTATGGGATGTGTGTATTATGGGATGTATGTATTATGGGATGTATGTATTATGGTTTTATGTATTATGGATGTATGTATTGTGGGATGTGTGTATTATGGGATGTGTGTATTATGGGATGTATGTATTATGGGATGTATGTATTATGGATGTATGTATTGTGGGATGTGTGTATTATGGGATGTGTGTATTATGGGATGTATGTATTATGGATGTATGTATTATGGATGTATGTATTATGGATGTATGTATTATGGGATGTATGTATTATGGGATGTATGTATTATGGGGTGTATGTATTATGTGATGTATGTATTATGGGATGTGTGTATTATGGGATGTATGTATTATGGAGGTATGTATTATGGGATGTGTGTATTATAGGATGTATGTATTGTGGGATGTATGTATTGTGGGATGTGTGTATTATGGGATGTGTGTATAATGGGATGTATGTAGTATGGATATATGTATTATGGATGTATGTATTATGGATGTATGTATTATGGGATGTATGTATTATGGATGTATGTATTATGGATGTGTGTATTATGGATGTATGTATTTTGGATGTATGTATTATGGGATGTATGTATTATGGAAATGTGTGTATTAGGATGTATGTATTATGAGATGTATGTATTATGTGATGTATGTAATATGTGATGTATGTATTATGGGATGTATGTATTATTGGATGTATGTATTATTGGATGTATGTATTATGGGATGTATGTATTATGGATGTATGTATTATGGGATGTATGTATTATGGGATGTGTGTATTATGGGATGTATGTATTATGGATGTATGTATTATGGGATGTATGTATTATGGATGGATGTATTATGGATGTATTGTGTGAGCATCTCAGTGCAATATGGGCAACCTTAAAGTGCAATAGAGGACCAGTGAGGCCTTCTGGTCTCTACACCCCTGATGGGGTATCATCCCATCAGGGGTGATACCCCTGATGGGACTTAGTTGAACCACTGTTTAAGAACTGTTACTGTAATGCATTGTTTTATTGTAATATTGTTTATACTTTAACTACTGTTGTATTGTCTGTAAGAACTCTTACTGTAATGCATTTTTTTGTTATAATATTGTTTATATTTTAACTACTGTTGTAATGTTTAAGAACTGATACTGTAATGCATTATTTTATTATAATATTGTTTATATTTTAACTACTGTTGTAATGTTTAAGAACTGTTACTGTAATGCATTGTTTTATTGTAATATTGTTTATATTTTAACTACTGTTGTAATGTTTGTATAACTGTTACTGTAATGCATTATTTTATTATAATATTGTTTATATTTTAACTACTGTCGTAATGTTTAAGAACTGTTACTGTAATGCATTATTTTATTATAATATTGTTTATATTTTAACTACTGTTGTAATGTTTAAGAACTGTTACTGTAATGCATTATTTTATTATAATATTGTTTATATTTTAACTACTGTTGTAATGTCTGTAAGAACTGTTATTGTAATGCGTTGTTTTATTATAATATTGTTTATATTTTAACTACTGTTGTAATGTCTGTAAGAACTGTTACTTTAATGCATTGTTTTATTATAATATTGTTTATATTTTAACTACTGTTGTAATGTTTAAGAACTGTTACTGTAATGCATTGTTTTATTATAATATTGTTTATATTTGAACTAATGTTGTAATGTTTAAGAACTGTTACTGTAATGCATTGTTTTATTACAATATTGTTTATATTTTAACTACTGTTGTAATGTCTGTAAGAACTATTACTGTAGTGCATTATTTTATTCTAATATTGTTTATATTTTAACTACTGTTGTAATGTTTGTAGAACTGTTACTGTAATGCATTATTGTATTTTAATATTGTTTATATTTTAACTACTGTTGTAATGTTTCTGAACTGTTACTGTAATGCATTGTTTTATTAAACTTAGGGTTGTCCTTGTTTAAGTTGATAACACTTGAAAAGTAGGCGTTCCTGGAAGTAGTAAATGCAGCTTTATACTGAGCAGGCTGTCATGCCATGCAAGATGAACGACTTCAAGTTTTGTTGAACGCCATTTGCGTTCTAGTCTTCTGCAGCTTTGTTTGAGGGTGCAAGTGTCCTCATTGAACCAAGGCGCTGGCCGTTTTGTGGTTCACTTTTTAACAGTAAGAGGAACAGCAGAGTCGATGGCTGCAGATACGGCAGTGTTAAAGTCTTCAGTAAGACTACCCACAGAGCGACTAAAGTCAGAGAGAGGAGCGAGTGAGAAAGGTAACTTAGCTGCCATGGATGCAGTAGTTGCAGGGGTGATGCGACGGCAGCTATAGGTAGCCTGGCCCTCATCGCGGGGGCAAGATACCACCACCTTGAAAGTAAGAAGGAAGTGGTCAGATAAAGCTGAGGTGTAAGGTGAGATGGCCAGGTCTGAGATATCAACACCACGTGCCAAGACGAGATCCAGAGTGTTTCCACCATTATGGGTAGGGTGCTGGACAAGCTGTTTAAAGCCAAGGGCATCGGTTATAGAAAGAAAAACCTTTGCGAGAGGATCAGACGGGTTATTAACATGAATGTTAAAATCACAAGTAAAACACTGTCAGAATATGTTACAAGGTCAGCCGCAAACTCAGAGAACTCATCCACGAAACGTGTGTATGGGCCCGGTGGGCGGTACACTATAGCTAAGAAGAATGAATCTACTAACCTTTCTGCTGTAGTAGGAACTGAGGAGCAGAAAGCAAGAACTTCAAAGGATGAAAAAGCATAGTTATTTTTCTGCTTCATGGAGAGGTTCGAACTTGAGATTAAAGCCACTCCACCACCTTTTTTGGATTCTCGGGATAACTGTGTGCTAACTAGGGCTGCAACTAACGATTATTTTGGTAGTCGACTAATCTGTTGATTATTTTTTCGATTAGTCGACTAATCTAACGATTATTTCTGTCACACCCTCCATCTCTGCTTCCTGTGGGCACGGCTCCTTTTCCGGGCTCCAGTGCATGTTTTACCTCACTTGCTCAAGTCTGCACACCTGTGAATGTCACCCTGTTGTCCCTCTGCCTTAACATAACATGATCCCATAGCAAATTAAAATAATGACTCGTGAAACATTTGAATTTGGAAATTAAGCTACTTGCTTAATCAAATGTATTTGAATAACAAATACAATAATCAATCATAATGAAAACAAAATAAATAAATTAAATAATACAAATTAAAGTGCAAGTTCAAATGTAAAGATAATGTGCAAATAATGTTTTAAAAGTAACTCAAAGTAGCAGCCTCTGCCCCAGCAGCGCGGTTCTGTTGGGGCTGTTAACCTGGTCCAGGAGGGTGACGTGGATCCACTCACTAGGTTCTGTTGGGGCTGTTAACCTGGTCCAGGAGGGTGACGTGGATCCACTCACTAGGTTCTGTTGGGGCTGTTAACCTGGTCCAGGAGGGTGACGTGGATCCACTCACTAGGTTCTGTTGGGGCTGTTAACCTGGTCCAGGAGGGTGACGTGGATCCACTCACTAGGTTCTGTTGGGGCTGTTAACCTGGTCCAGGAGGGTGACGTGGATCCACTCACTAGGTTCTGTTGGGGCTGTTAACCTGGTCCAGGAGGGTGACGTGGATCCACTCACTAGGTTCTGTTGGGGCTGTTAACCTGGTCCAGGAGGGTGACGTGGATCCACTCACTAGGTTCTGTTGGGGCTGTTAACCTGGTCCAGGAGGGTGACGTGGATCCACTCACTAGGCTCCACCATCTCCAACAGCTGTAGGGGGAGAGGAGGATGAGTCAGATCAGAGACTTCTAGGTCTTTTGTTTGCTGTGTGTGAGTGAGAGGAGCTGAACGTTGGCACTAGCTAACATCAGCTAGCTATGTTAACTTGGCTAATTAATACTAGTCTGCAAAAACACGACACTCAGACTCGGTGCTAAGTGACGGAGCTGTAAACATCAGTAGCCAAGCTCTAGTGTGCTCTACTACGCTGTAAGCTTGGCGCTGTTTAGCTAACGTTACATACAGCTCGTTGGTGGACACGCAGCCTCAACATAACTGAAATAGCGTTTGCTTAGCAAGCATTATCCATGAGACGTTCTGTTTTCCAACATGTAAGCTAACGTAAACATGACAATACTATGGCTAACTAGCTCAAACTTACCCATGATCCGAAGTAGCAGTCATCACGGTTCCAGAGTGCTTGCGTTTCAAATGCTCGTGCATCGCTGTTGTGCTGCTGTGGAATGCCAATTCCACTTTACATATTCTGCATTTAACTGACTTCTTTGGCTTGTCGTCTGTGAAATATTCCCACACTTTTGAATCTCTCGGTCTCGCTTTTTTGAGCTCTTCACCCTCATTCTCTCTCCTTTCTGCCATCGTTCACATTCTTTCTTCTTCTTTGTTGTTAGTACAGAATGCAGTCATGGCAGACAATGGAAATTATACTGCCCCCAGCACTTCCTGTAGTACATTGTTACAAATGAACATTTGCACAGTTTTGAATTAACGTTACCGGCTCTCTGATTGTTTTTATACGACGCATCGACGCTAAAATTCCGCGTCGGCGAGTTTTTATGATCGACGTCGTTGATTATGTCGACTAATCGTTGCAGCCCAAGTAGTAGCAGTAGTAGTAGTAGTTGTAGTAGTGGTAGTTGTAGTCGTAGTATCAGTAGTAGTAGTAGTAGTAGTAGTAGTAGTAGTAGTAATAGTTAGTAGTAGTATTAGTAGTTGTAGTAATAGTAGTAGTAGTAGTAGTATTTGTAGTAGTAGTAATATTAGTAGTACTACATCTCGCTCTCGCCCCTCTCTTTCTCTTTCTCTCTCTGCTCTCACTCTCTCTCTCCGCTCTCACTCTTTTTCCCTCACTGTCTCTCCGCTTAAAACTGTTGTCTAAACACTTTAATACGTTTAAAAAAAAGGTTGTTTTCTAACTTGATTCAGCAATGTGTTCTAGGAATGGCCTCTGCTAAATCTTCCTGGTCTGAGCAGAACTTTTTCCTCTTCCGTCTGTCAGGATGTGTTCAAGAGTCCAGTTTCCACACCATGAGGACACAACTTCTGTAGAGCCTGTATCACCACGTTCTGGGATGACCAAGTCCAGTTCAAATGTCCTGTTTGCAACGAGCTGTTCCACACAAGACCCGATCTACGGGTCAATACCTTCATATCAGAGATGGTGGTTTAGACGGTCCGTACTGGCCAAAGAGCAGCCTTGTGTTGAACCAGGAGAAGTTCCCTGTGACCTCATCAAAGAGCTGGAGCAGGAAGTTAAAGATCTGACCAATAGGAGCTCAGAGGTGAAGCAGCTCTCACACACTGAAGACCACCTCCACTTCCTCCAGAGCTTCAGATCCCTGAAGAATCCACAGAATCCGCTGAAGGAGACACTGGACATGGAGATGAAGAAGCTTTCTGACCTGGAACCAGCTGTAAAGAAGTGCATGGAGATGAAGAAGCTGCCTGTCCTGAAACCATCTGTAAAGAAGTGCATGGAGATGAAGATGCTGCCTGTCCTGAAACCAGCTGTAAAGAAGTGCATGGAGATGAAGAAGCTGCATGTCCTGAGGTCGACTCTAAAGAAGTAAGTGTCTGTTTAGTTTGAGTCATCACAACAACACACTAACTCCTCAGATTGAAAGTCCATCCACACAGCAGGAGGTGACGTCCTACTGGGAATGAACATGATGGTGGACATCATGTATCTTATCAATATATTAATATATTGATGAGATACTTGATGGTTGGTATCTTTTACATAATGCATAACCATCACAATGAATCCTTCTTCTGTAAAATACATACAGTATATTATTACTGTAACAATATTATTTATTAATGATGAGTATTATGAGTGTTATTATGATTAGACAATCATAATCAGGATGCTGTTAGTCATACTTGTATATGTATTTTATATTCAGAACATGATCTAAAATATATCTAATAATATATGTGAATAAATATATTTTATATAATAATATATATCACTATATAATGTTTATATTAATAAATAAAATATATAAATATTTATATATTATAATGAATCTAGAACGTTATAATTATATATATAATATATAATAATATATATTTTCATCATACTTTAGGTCCTAGGAAACTAGGCAACCAATTCTTAGAAACTCCTATCAAAGTCACAATTGTAGTTATCCAAGGTTAATGTTGGCAACTGCTAGCGTTTAATGATGTCCTATCTAGAAATCAAGAGAGTACTTTCCAATCAAGTACTTTTTCTTCCTCAGTGGTGTAATGGAAAAATCATATGTTGTCCCTTCTATCACTCTGTTTATTGACCTCAGGATTCTAGTAGAGAATGCAAATGTAGTTCTCCCTATCACCCTTTTGTCCTATTGTCCTGAGGGGTCTTGTCTTGTCCTTATCCTGTTTGACCAACTATAATGTTTATCTCACAGCGGGGGACAGTGGCTATTGCAGTCTACAGCTGTTGAGGGGGGGTTGGCATACAACTATTGAGCTGGATCAAAGGCTTGGCCGCTCCTGGTTCAACACCTCTGGCTTCCTCTGCCTGCACGAGAGTTCCTATGTCCCGTGCTGGAGATGGGGGTGGTGGAGCCAGGTTGTCAAGACTTGCATCATTGAAGTGAAAGACAGTGTCTTAGGGGCAGTCCTAAGAAGGAATAATAAAGAGTGTTGCCAGCATTACGATGGACTTCCCTATCCTCACCTCATAGGATTGGGGCTCCCGACAAAGCTTTGTCTGTCTGTTGTCTGTCTGTTGTCTGACTGTCTGTCAATTTGTCTGTTTGGCCACTTGTCTACTTGTCTACTTGTATTTGTTCATTGTGTTCTGCTTGCTTGATAAATATTCAAACTTAATTGAGTTCATGTGTGACAGTTCTTATTGATTGATAATTTGCTTTCTTATTCACGTAGATTTCCACCACAGTGGTTATTCACGGCTCCACCCATTTCTAAGGGTTTATTGAACTGACTCCAAACGGCTCATATCTTGATGAACTCATCAGGAGTATTTCTGTGTAGACTCATCATGTCTTTGGTTCTCTCTCCCATCAGATGAGTGTGAACTCACACTGGACCCAAACACAGCCCACAGAGGACTCTCTCTGTCTGAGGACAACAGGAAGGTGACGATGGTTGAAGAAGAGGAGTCGTATCCTGATCACCTGGAGAGATTTGACTACTGGCCCCAGGTGTTGTGTAGAGAGGGTCTGACTGACCGCTGTTACTGGGAGGTGGAGATGGAGAGGAAAGGAGGAGGTGTTACTATAGGAGTGACATACAGAGGAATCACTAGGAGAGGAAGGGGTCATGACAGCTTGCTTGGATGGAACAACAAGTCCTGGAGTCTTTATTGTTTTGATGATCGTTACTCTGTCCAGTACAACGGTAGTCAAACAGTCATACGTCTCCCCCCCTCTAACAGAGTAGGAGTGTATGTGGACCGGCCTGCTGGCTCTCTGTCCTTCTACAGAGTGTCCCCAGATGGAGGAGGGTCCTCAGACACACTGACACTCATCCACACCTTCCTGTCCACATTCACCCAGCAGGACCTCCTCCCTGGGTTTGGGTTATGGTTAGGGAGAGATGGTTCCTCAGTGTCTCTGTGTTGCTTGTAGCAACACACATAGAGCAAACACACACACACATAGAGTATAAACACACACACACAAATATAAAATACACACATTCACACACCAAAAAATTAGCTTTGGATAAAAGTGCAATATAAAAGCATCCATTACCACACACACACATATATATATATAAATACAAACACACACACACATATATATAAATACAAACACACACACATATATATATAGAAATACACACATAAAAACACATACACACACACACACACATATATGGAAACACATACACACAAACACACACATAGAACACACATATAGAGACACACACAAGGGGGGGCAGTAGCTCAGTGGATAAGGACTTGGTTCAAGACCCGGAAACACCAGGTTACTGCCTAAGTGCCGTTGAGCAAGGCACTCCCTACACTGCTCCCCGGTGCTGTACTAATGGCTGCCCACTGCTCCTAACACTAGGATGGGTCAAATGCAGAGAACTTATTTCCCTCGGGATAAAATTTAAAAAAATACACACATAGATAGATTTTTATTGATTACCTTGTGTTGGGAGCTGATAAAGTGAATATTGATTTCCTTGTGTTAGGAGTGTGTGTTACCCACACTCCTAACACAAGGAAATGTGTGCTCTTTGTCTACTTGTGACCTGCTGGAGTAAAGATGACTATGACGATCAAAAAACTGGCAGAGGAATTTGAAGAATTTAAAAAATCACTAAATTTTATGTCTGAGGAGATCAGCAAAGTGGTAAGACAACAAGTTGACATCATGGAACTAATGAAGGAGGTTCGTGAGTTGAAGGCTACAATCAACCAAAGGGACCAGAAGATCGAACTGATGGAACAAAGGATTGATGACTTGGAGCAGTACTCCAGGATTGATGACATCGTGATATCTGGGCTTGAGACGACCCACCGCAGCTATGCAAGGGCCCAGGGGACAGGAAGGGTGAGGACACACCAAGAGAAGAGCAACATTCATTGGAACAGCAAGTTATACATTTTTTCAACAGCAAAGGCATCCCTTTGGACAGCAGAAACATAGCTGTTTGTCACACCCTTCCTCAAAGACTAAACAACTGGCAAAACCAACCCCAAAGACAAAACAACAGGCCAAACATCATCATCAGATTTGTGAGTTGAAAACACAAAATTGAGGTGCTACGGATGGGAAGAAAATTGAAGCATCTCACAAAGAGAAATGGTGAAATTGCAAGACAAAAAGGAAGGCAAATCGAATCCAGGACACTTGGACAAGGAACTGTAGAGTAATGATACGGCTGAATGGTACACCTGAGCTGGCCAAAGTAATAGCCGTCAGAGACATAAAATAACTTGATCAATATAAATGAAAATAAGAAATGCTTTGGCAAAGTGGTGGATCAGGGAAGGTCATATGTTTCTACTGTTTTCATTTGTATTTTTGGGTGGATTGTGAAATGTTTGTAAGTGAAAAATCTGACATGAGACAATGTGTGAATACACAGATTTAAAGTCTTTTGACATTCAAGACCACAAACATTATGAATTAGACCATGACATTGATCCAGAGATCCACTTCTACCAGAACATTGATTTGAATTGTGAATATTATTCAGAAGACAGGTTCAAATTGAGGGGTTTTCAGTGATTCATTTCAATAGTAGGAGTCTCTACAGAAATTTCTCAAAAATTAAAAAGTACCTTCAACAGTTTAAAAATAAGTTTAGTGTAATAGCAATTTCTGAGACTTGGTTGAGAAGTGACAAAGAACTTCAAGGGGGATTAGAGGGCTATGAAATGTTTTGGAAAAACAGGGTCAACAAAAAGGCAGGGGGTGTTGCCCTGTTTGTGATGTGACAACGGTTATTGACAATTTGATGGAATGTGTAACCATTGAAATCAATGTTGAAAGATCCAGAAATATATTAATTAGTTGCATCTACAGAACACCAGGGCCGTGTATTGATCAATTTAATAAGAATATTTCTGAATTATATGAAATGCATAAGGATAAGGTGATTTTTGTTTGTGGCGACTTCAATATTGATTTGATGAAATCTAATGAACATACAAAAACTAAGGAATTTATTGATAATATGTTTAGTTTGAGTTTCTATCCCTTAATTGTAAAACCTAGCAGAATAACAAAGGACAGTGCAACACTGATTGACAATATTTTTACAAATGTAATGGATGAGAAGATAATAAGTGGACTATTAGTGACTGTTGTAAGTGATCATTTGCCTGTCTTTGCTGTGTTTGAAATGAAGAATAAATGAAAAATAAGAACAAATAGGCATTCACACAATTTGGTTAGGAAAAAATCACCAGAAGCAATACTGGCTCTGAAGGCAGACCTTTTGAGTCATGATTGGCAGGAGGTTTATGTAGAGGATACCAATGAAGCATACAATGCATTTTTGGGTACATTTTTGTCATATTACGACCGACATTGTCCATTGAAGGAGTGCAGACAAAATCCTAAAAAGAGGGTGAAACCATGGCTAACCAAGGGTCTGGAAAAAGCTTGCACTAAGAAAAATAGGCTCTACAGGGAATTTATCAAACATCGAAACAAAGGATAAAGAGGACAAGTACAAAAACTTTACAAACAGATTGACATATATTATGAGATCACAAAAAAAAGACTACTATAATCATTTGTTGCAAATGCATAAAAATAATATTAAGGCTACTTGGGGTGTGCTTAATGACATGATTAAAAAGTCCAGTAAAAAGGACTTTCCAATATACTTCGAAAAAAATGACAATTCATTTATTCAAAGTATAGAGGAAATTGTTAATGAGTTTAATGAGTATTTTGTTAATGTAGGCCCAAATTTGGCTAAGGAAATTGACCTCCCTACGGAGCGTGAAACTTATTCTGATTCACCATCAAACAGCAACTCAATGTTCCTTGGTGGTGTTTGTGAGAGTGATGTGCTAGAAGTGGTTAGAACATTTAAGAAAAAGAAATCCACTGATAGTAATACTATTGACATGTGAACTATAAAATAATTCTTTGACTGTGTCCTCAAACCATTTACTTATATATGTAACAAATCCTTTTTAACTGGTATTTTTCCTGATGAAATGAAAATGGCCAAGGTGGTTCCAATTTTTAAAAGTGGTGACATTCATACTATATCAAATTATAGACCTATATCATTGCTACCCCAATTTTCAAAGATTCTCAAAAAATTATTTGTAAATAGACTTGATGGCTTTATTGAAAAATATGGATTATTGAGTGACCATCAATATGGTTTTAGGAGCAATAGATGAACATCCTTAGCAGTGATCGATTTTGTGGAAAATATATCAACAGCAATTAATGAAAAACAACCCTCAATGTAGGTGTATTTATTGACTTACGTAAAGCATTTGACACAATTGATCATTCCCTGCTTTTACAAAAAATGGAATGGTATGGAATAAGAGGTGTCACTCATCATTGGTTAAGAAGTTATTAAAATAATAGGTTTCAATATGTAAACATTATTAATACAGAATCACATCTTTGCAGAGTAACTTGTGGTGTTCCACAGGGTTCCGTATTGGGACCCAAGTTATTTATACTCTATTTAAATGATATTTTTACAGTATCGAATATTTTGAAAATTGTTACGTTTGCTGATGATACTAAATTAACTTTGTTCAGGGGAGGACATAAAATAGTTATTGAAAACAGTAGAAAGGGAATTGATAAAGTTAAAGAAATGGTTTGATAGGAATAAGTTGTCTCTTAATGAAAACAAAACTAAATTTATGGTATTTGTTGGTGTTCCTACCGACTGTGAAATTAAACTGAATTTAAATGGAACCGAAATTGAAAGAGTATATGAAACAAAATTCTTAGGTGTGATTATAGATCACAAACTCTGTTGGAAGCCACATATACAATATATCAAAGGTAAATTAGCCAAATCTGTTGGCATTCTGTACAAAACAAGGGAGCTGTTAAATCAGAAATGTTTGCATATATTGTATTTTTCACTTGTTGTGCCATACATGTCATATTGTGTTGAGGTCTGGGGGAATGTTTATAAAACAAATATAGATCCTATTATTAAACTACAGAAAAGAGCTATTAGAATAATAAACAAAGCTAGTTACCTTGAATCGACAAATCCATTATTCATAAAGTCCTGCACATTACAATTTGTAGATATGGTGTACATAAAAACCTTGGAAATCATTTTTCGTGCTAAGAGTAAAAGCCTACCAGTTTGTATTCAATGTCTCTTTCAACCAAGAGAAGGAAAGTATAATTTAAGAGGGTTGTGTATTCTTAAAACATGTAAAAAGGTAAGAACTAATGTAAAAGCTAGATGTGTTTCAATTTTGGGAGTTAAATGATGGAATAGCCTTAGTGACGGGTTGAAGTTGTGTACTTCTCAGGGGAGATTTAAAAAAGCCTTAAAGGATCAAATAATTCAGGAGTACAGTTTTGAGTAAAACATCAAACATTTGTTTTTTTCTTTAAAAAATTAAAATAAAAAAAATTATATCTTTCAGCATATTTTAAGTTTTTCTTTCTTATATTAAAATATATTTTGTTTTTAAGAATTTGTAAAGGATAGGCAAAAATAAGCATGTGCTTCAGCCTATTCCTTTTTTTCGGTAGTTGATTTTGGATTTTGTGTGTGAGCTTGCCTTGAATATGTAAATTTGTGAATTTCTATTTAAAAAAATAAAAATAAAACTTCATTCTTTCATTCATTCATTCAGGAGCTGATAAAGTGAATATTGATTTTCTTGTGTTGGGAGCTGATGAAGTGAATATTGATTTCCTTGTGTTAGGAGCTGATAAAGTGAATATTGATTTCCTTGTGCTGAGAGCTGATGAAGTGAATATTGATTTCCTTGTGTTAGGAGCTGATAAAGTGAATATTGATTTCCTTGTTTTTGGAGCTGATAAAGTTAATATTGATTTCCTTGTGTTGGGAGCAACTTAGCCGCACACATGTTCAGTTATAAAGATATGTTCTCCTGAACCTGCTCCTCAATGACCCCTAACCCCTACCTGCTCCATAATGACCCCTAACCCCTACCTGCTCCTTAATGACCTCTGACCCCTATCTGCTCATCAATGACCTCCGACAACTACCTGCTCCTTAATAACCTCTGACCCCTACCTGCTCCTGAATGACCTGACCTCTACCTGCTCCTTCATTCAACATTCAAGATTTTTATTTGCCATATGCAACAAGTAGAATGGAATGCTTACTCCCATTCCCTCCTGCAGTTTGAGTTTATACTACAATTTAACACAATATACTATACTATGTACTATACTTACACTGACAATAAAAAAGACAATAAAGTCACTGATGGAGTGTGTGTTGAATTGTGCAAAAAAGCATTTAAAAAGCATTTTAAAGTGCCAGTAGTGCAGCAGCATCATGAATTCAGTGCTGAACAGTGCAGTAACTGTAATGAGTCAATTAAAGTATGACAGTGTAATGTTAATGACAATGTTATGATAGTGGCAGCACTCCTAGCAGTTCAGTAGGTCACTGCCTGTGGATAAAACTATCCTTGAACCTGGTAGTCGTTGTACGGATGCTGCAGAACCGACGACCGGACGGTAGGGGGGGAGAAGAGATGGAGCCCAGGGTGGTTGGGAACCTCCCAGGCATAACAGGTATAACAGGCAACTGTAAACCCATTCAATCGCCCTCTTTAAGATGAATCCAGTGACAAACTGAATATGCTCTGTGGGGTTAAGTTAACGTTACATTTGGTTGTGGATGAGAGAAGTGGGAAAAACTGTGACTCCTGTAAACGCTTAACGTTAGTAGTGTCCAACTCAACAGCGTACTGACCAGCAGTAGTGTCCTTTATCCTGGCTCTGGTAAAGACTAATCTAAAGTCAATGATTACAACGACTTATTGTTAGAAAAGTAAAAACTAAATAACGGTACAACTGCATCTGATCGTACGTCGGTTACATTTTTAATTGTTTGTATTTTTCAGTAAGATAATATTGACAAGAAGACAGCTAGAGGTGGTAAACGCCTAATAAGATGACTCCAGAGGGAGAGATTGTTCGTGAGGAATAAACAATGCCCTGTGTGCAACTACAGAATGAAATTAAAACAAACCAACACGACCAAGGATGTGTCAGGGCAGGGTAGAGGTATAGGACCCGAAAGCAGAGTGACAGAAGCCAGGTAGAACAGGTGTTTAATGATCGGCGCACACGCCGATTAACGCCAGCAAAAGGCAAAAGGTACAGACAGGGCAAATCCAAAAAGGTGGTCAAGGCAAGCAGAGGTCGTCAACAGGATGTCGAGGGTTGAGGCAGAGGTACAAAAAAGGTACAAAAAAGGCAAAAACAAGGTCGTTCTCCAGGTGAGGGTCAAAGCACGGAGGATCAATAGACAGATGTCACAACCAAAGGTCTGATGACCAAACAAATTATACCTGGACCAGGCTGTTGTGAAGCCAGCCCGTCCAGTGAGTGCTTCTAAGCACAGGTCCCGGCAGGAAATAGACAAGGCGTTTTCCAAAAGTAAATGATATTTCTTACCATGGGGAATCAAACCCACAACAACACAATATAGTATCGCATCCACACACAGTGGCAAACAACGGGCAACCTCCACAGTGGCAATGACACAATGAGGCACCCGGATGGGTGTCACATGGCAGGCTTTATCCACCCGTCCTATCGAGGCTGATTGCCGACAGCTGCCGCTCATCAGGCAATCAGCGCTCTCTAGAGGAGAGACAGGCGGCACCTGGGAAGGAGAAACAAAAAGGGGGCCAATACAACGGTGACACACATCAAATACAAATAACAAATATAACATATACTAACCTGATGTTTACAAACATGATAACAATGATAATGACCCACCCACGTACGTCACACCTCCCCCCATAGAAGCGAAACTATTGGGTGAGCAAAACATTATTACCAATTAACCAACATCAGATTAGTACCCCCAGACCTACCCTCTGGACAAGGCATCGGCCACAACATTGTCCACGCCCTTTTTGTGGCGTATTACAATATTGTAGCCCTGCACCAGTAGGGCCCAACGCATCAATCGCTGATTGCTGTTGTACATCTGGGCTAAAAACACCAACGGATTGTGGTCCGTGTAAACCAGCACCGGAATGGAGCTGGACCCCACGTACACCTCAAAATGTTGGAGGGCGAGGAGCATCGCCAGCGTCTCCTTCTCGATGGTGGAATCGAGAATCCACCCGTTACCTATGTGGCATAAAATCTAAATTGGTTAGGTTCACAACACAGGAACGAATTACAACCTAAACAATGCGCAGTACGGAAACACAACAATACAATTTACCAATGAAAAACGTAAACCTACCTGACACGCTCCAATCGACAAGCCCACATGTCAGATACAACACATGGAACTCTACAATTGGGCAAAGGAACGAGCCCCCATGTCACAAGTGAAGAGGGACAACAAACATCCCGGACGAGCCCCCATGTCACAACCAAAGGTCTGATGACCAAACAAATTATACCTGGACCGGGCTGTTGTGAAGCCAGCCCGTCCAGTGAGTGCTTCTAAGCACAGATCCCGGCAGGAAATAGACAAGGCGTTTTCCAAAAGTAAATGATATTTATTACCATGGGGAATCAAACCCACAACAACACAATATAGTAGTGGCGAAGCGTGTCTATCACAACTGGACCTTCTGTAGACCAGGGGTTGTGTCGCGATCACGAAGATTGTGTGTGGCTTTTTTTCAATGATGATACTGTCGTGAATCTGTGGGAATCAGAATTCCTTTATTTGTCACTCACGTTATTATTAACAATAATAATAATAATACAAATGATAAAAAATAAATAAACCTCATGGGTCACATCAAGAGGATTCTGAAATCATCTCGCGACCCCCCCCTCGGGGTCCCGCGACCCCCACTTTGGGAACCCCTGATGTAGACCACCGTTTTTTTCTAGTCAGACGGACGTCCCTTTATGCCTTATCTCATTGAGGCAGATCAGATTGTCGCAGCCAATTTCCAAGTGTCAAGGTAGTGAAGTAACAGCCCATCATCTTCGCCTTCGCCATTTTGACGTAAAATCCTACGTAGAAACAACGTAGCACTACGCTAGATCCCCTCTCGCTCCAGCCAGTATACCTTCTAGCTCCCTATTGAGCTGTGGGGAAATCTGAAAGAATACGCCCATTGGCTACAAATCACTATATGATTGGTTGATCAAATTGCCAATCCAAACGTACGCTCTCATTCAGTCTAAGGGCCAAAGTCATCGGGAATACTTTGGTTGAAGGATATTCTTCCCAGCAACCTAGAAAAATATCTGATTGGTTGAATTGTTTTTCCAACACAAAACCACTCAAATACGTCGTGCATGGACCGAGAAAGACAAACAAATCAACGTAACACTGTAATATAACAGATAACAACACAGATACCATTCTCATTTATTCATTTTATTTAAATTTGATTAAATTGTATTACATTTTAGTAATACAATTAATTCGATTTTTTTTTTTCATCTGAGAGTTCCAGGGTCTTCTCTGAATACCTTGAAGGCCCTGACGCTTCACCACTGCAATATAGTATCGCATCCACACACAGTGGCAAACAACGGGCAACCTCCACACTCCACTCTGGTCAGTGGCAATGACACAATGAGGCGCCCGGATGGGTGTCACATGGCAGGCTTTATCCACCCGTCCTATCGAGGCTGATTGCCGACAGCTGCCGCTCATCAGGCAATCAGCGCTCTCTAGAGGAGAGACGGGCGGCACCTGGGAAGGAGAAACAAAAAGGGGGCCAATACAACGGTGACACACATCAAATACAAATAACAAATATAACATATACCAACCTGATGTTTACATGCTGTTACAAATACGATAATAATGATAATGACCAACCCACGTACGTCACAACAGAACACAATGAACTTAACTTGATACGAACGTGATGCTTTCGGAGAAATCTGGGTGATAATCCAGCATTGAGTAACGCAACAGACATGGCTTGAATGCAGCTTGGTAAATAAGGAGTCCGGTGACATCACGGATCCAGGAAGCCCGCGGAAATCCAGGACTAGGAGCGGAAAGAGCTGGGTTGGACCGTGACAAGAATGTACCTATTCTACTGAGTACATGTACTGAGAATATACCTATTATACTGAGTAAAGGTACTGACAATGAACCTATTATACTGACTACATGTACTGGGAATGTACCTATTATACTGAGTAAAAGTACTGACAATGTACCTATTATACATCATGTACTGATTATTTCCTGTACTGACTAAAGACTACAGTATCTTATTCTTCTTCCTGCTGTAATAAAGTGATATATGATGATATATTAGTGATATATATTGATGATACATCACAGATCAGAGTTGACTACAGTATCTTAGTCTTCTTCCTGCTGTAATAAAGTGATATATGATGATATATTAGTGATATATATTGATGATACATCACAGATCAGAGTTGACTACAGTATCTCTGACTCGGTAACAAAGCATGATGAACCAGTGTGTCCAGTTCCCCTCCCAGTTCAGTTCCTTTCAGACTAACCTCTTCTAGGCTGTTGTGTACTTCACTCAGTCATGAATATATATATATATATAATAACCTTATTAAAATATGAACCATAGACAGAGAGCTCTGATGACTAGAAGCTCAGACACACAGTCTCTGACGATGCTTTGATTCATTTAGAATAAAATCAGAAGTGTACAAACATTGTAACATGATCCATCCATCCATCCATCTTCTCCCGCTTATCCGTAATCGGGTCGCGGAGGTAGCAGCTTCAGCAGGGGACTCCAAACTTCCCTCTCCCTGGCAACATCGACTAGCTCTGACTGGGGGATCCCGAGGCGTTCCCAGGCCAGTGTGGAGATGTAATCACCCCACCTGTACCTCGTCTGCCCCGTGGTCTCTTCCCAGTTGGATGTGCCTGGAAAACCTCCCTCGGGAGGCGACCAGGAAGCATCCTTACTAGATGCCCGAACCACCTCAACTGGCTCCTTTCTACGCGAAGGAGCAGCGGCTCTCAAGACCCCGAGATACTTGAACTCCTTCACTTGGGATAAGGACTCCCTCCCTACTTGGAGTAGACAATCCACCGGTTTCCTTCTAAGAACCATGGCCTCAGATTTGGAGGTGCTTATCCTCATCCCAGCCGCTTCACATTCCTCTGCAAACCGATCCAGTGAGTGCTGAAGGTCCCTCCATGACTACACCTTGAAATCCTGTCCATGAAAATCACAAACAGGATGGGTGACAAAGCGCAGCCCTGGCGGAGGCCAACACCCACTGGGAACAGGCCTGACTTACTACCGAGAATCCGGACACAGCTCTTGCTTTGGGAGTAGAGAGATTGGATGGCCCTCAACAGTGACCCCCGCACCCCATACTCCCGCAGCACCCCCCACAGTATTTCCCGAGGGACCCGATCATATGCCTTCTCTAAATCCACAAAACACATGTAGACCGGATGGGCATACTCCCAAGCCCCCTCCAGGATCCTTGCAAGAGTGAAAAGCTGGTCCGTTGTTCCACGACCAGGGCGGAATCCGCATTGTTCCTCTTCAATCTGAGGTTCGACTATCACTCTGGCTCAATGCCCCCAGCCTCCACAGAGATGCCCGAAAAATTCCGCCGGAGGTGGGAGTTGAAGGTTTCCCGGACAGGGGCATCCACCAGACGTTCCCAGTTCACCCGCACTACACATTTGGGCTTACCAGGTCTGTCCAGAGGCTTCCCCCGCCATCTTACCCAACTCACCACCAGATGGTGATCGGTTGACAGCTCTGCCCCTCTCTTCACCCGAGTGTCCAAAACATGCGGCCTCAGGCCAGATGACACAATAACAAAATCGATCATAGACCTTCGACCTAATGTACTCTGGTACCATTTACACTTATGAGCATCCTTATGTTTGAACATGGTGTTTGTTATGGCCAATCCATGACTAGCACAGAAATCCAATAACAAAACCCCACTCCGGTTCAGATCAGGTAGACCGTTCATCCCCAACACGCCCCTCCAAATTTCCCCATCGTTAAGTCTCCCAGGAGGACTATAGAGTCCCCTTCAGGAGCCCCATGCAGGACTCTATCCAGGGTGTGCAAGAAGGCGGTATATTCTGAACTGTTGTTTGGTGCATAGGCACAAACAACAGTCAGAGTTTTCCCTCCCATGACCCTAAGGCGTAGGGAGGCGACCCTCTCGTGCACCGGGGTAAACTCCAACAAAGCGGCACTCAGCCGGGGACTTGTGAGTGTAGGTATATGTATATACATATATACAGGGTGATCAGGGGTATGCAATTATTGAAAGCAGGATACATATATATAAACGTAAATGTATATACAAGTGAGCATATATAAATGTATGGCAGTGGTGAAGCGTCAGGGCCTTCAAGGTATTCAGAGAATACCCTGGAACTCTCAGATGAAACCAAAAAAATCTAATTAATTGTATTAATAAAATGTAATACAATTTAATAAAATATAATACAATTTAATAAAATGTAATACAATTTAATAAAATGTAATACAATTTAAATAAAATGAATAAATGAGAATGGTATCTGTGTTGTTATGTTATATTACAGTTACGTTGATTTGTTTTTCTCTGTCCATGCACGACGCATTTGAGTGGTTTTGTGTTGGAAAAACAATGCAACCAATCAGATATTTTTCTGGGTTGCTGGGAAGAATATCCTTCAACCAAAGTACTCTCGAATGCTTTGGCCCTTAGACTGAATGAGAGCGTACATTTGGATTGACAATTTGATCAACCAATCATATAGTGATTTGTAGCCAATGGTCGTATTCTTTCAGATTTCCCCACAGCTCAATAGGGAGCTAGAAGGTATACTGGCTGGAGCGAGAGTGGATCTAGCGTAGTGCTACGTTGTTTCTACGTAGGTTTTTTATGTCAAAATGGCAACAGGCGAAGATGTCATTTTTTATTTATTGTCTGAACCATTTTCAAGACGACCATTCAATGTAAAGATGGACATTATTAAAAAGGCCGTCCAACGCCTGACAATCTTGAGCAGAATCAAGTTGTTAAAGCAGGCTATGTTCGCCTTTTTCAGGCTAGCAACTGGGAAAGATACCCGTGGCTAACGGCCTCTACTAGCCACAAGAGTGCTTGCTATTTGGGACCGACAAGAGGGCATGGAATTGGAAAGGCAACTTATTTTGGATCTGAAAAGCGATCAGCTTTATGACCGGGTGGTCGAACAATTCATCCAGAAGGACAGGAGCATGGATTTGGTCTTAAAGTGAAGATCATTGGTGAGTGAGACTCATTTGCCTTTGCTGGATTTGTCTCAGTGTTGCGTCTCTTTGAGCTGGTTGTTGCATTTTATTTCCACACACTTGAATGATTAGTTAATGGCTGTCTTGGGGTTGTTAAGCATTGTTGTGCATTTTAATTGAGAGTTTTGACTTGGTCTTTCTTTGCATCGCTTAACGTGAAAAGACTTAACGTAACTAAGAGTTACAAAACCGCGATCAATAATCACCTAATTTGCATATGTATTGTCATTAGCACTTTCATCTTTTCACTTTCATTTTGACAGGTGAAAGTGCTAATGACAACACATATGCCAGAGACATTTGGTGATTATTGATCGCTGTTTTGGAACTTTAAGTTATGTTAAGCCTTTTCTCGTGAAGTGTGTTAGACCGTCCCTTTAACCGATAGCCTGTGTGTGGTGGTCTGTGTTGGGCTGTTACTTCACTACATGGACACTGCTTTGACAACTAGGGTCAAATTGGAAATTGGCTGCAACAATCTGATCCTCCTAAATGAGATAAGGCATAAAGTGACTCCTCCATGACATCCGTCTGACTAGAACAACCGAATGTTCGAATGAGGGGGGGGGGGTGGTGTACAGCAGGGGTTCCCAAAGTTCCCACGGGACCACGAGGGGGGGGGGCGTGAGATGATTTCAGAATCCTCTTTATGTGACCATGTAAGTCTGTTTAATATGTAAGGGTGACGAATAAAGGAATTCTGATTCTGACAGATTCACGACTATCATTTGCAGCTGAAAAAAAGCCACACACAATTTTCGCGATCGCGATAACCCCCCCCCCCCCCCCTTGGACTTTACGTTGGACCCCCCCTTGGACTTCACGATGTTCGCGATGGTGAAGATCTGTGCACACGTTATTTTTAATGTTCCAGTCCCTCCGGTGATAGTGGGGGGGGTCGCCAGTCTCTAGCGCTGTTATGTTGGGGGTCGCGGTCTGAAAAGTTGGGGAACCCTTGGTCTACAGAAGGTCCAGTTGTGATAGACACGCTTCGCCACTGATGTATGGCATATATATAAATGTATATGTATATACAAGAGTAGGAGCAATTCTATTAACATATTAAAATATATTTGGCAGGTACAGTAAACGGGTATCTTAGTAATAAATATGTAAAGTATAGAGAGGTAGGTAGTTGTGATACTGTTTGTTTTTACAGATTGTTTCTTGTTTATAGGGGGGCACTGAATCCAGCGGTCTCGGTGGAACCTTGTTTGCTGTGGCTCTTTATCAATTTCTGAACTGCTCTTCTGGTAAAGCATGTTTTCCATTGCACATTCAATGCATTATTGAATATTGTGTACAGAACTGCACAGAGCTGCATATTCTGGAGAGATGAGGTGGCCGTTACTGTCAGCGATGGGACTGCCAATTCAACTCCTAACAAATACAAACAAAGTCCCAACAAGTCCTAACCATTCCTAACAAAGTCCTAACAATTCATAACAAAGTACGAACATGTGGGCGTTACTGTCCTGGTCACGTGATATTTTGCCCCGTCTGTTATAAATAGGACCCAGAGTCCCTCCAGAGCTTTCCATCCAGAGCTTTCCCCCCGGAGCTTTCCAGAACGATCATCTCCGATCAGAAGACAGCGAAGACAGCAGATAAAACCTCATCGATCGACGGCGTAACAAGCAAGTTATTACATAGATTTACAAGCAAAATTATTATATTGTTTTATTGTAATTGTACAGTATAATTCTACATTTGTTTACGTTGCTTTATTTTTATAGTTTAATTATATAATTTTTTTGTTTTTGTGTCACGAGCTGCTGGAAGCCTTTCCCTCGGGATATCTATCTATCTATCTATCTATCTATCTATCTATCTATCTATCTATCTATCTATCTATCTATCTATCTATCTATCTATCTATCTATCTATCTATCTATCTATCTACACTGTAAACCCGAATGTTCAAAGTAATCAAATTGATTAAGTAGTGTATACTCAAAGTTTCAAAAAAGTTCTACGAACTTAAATATGTTGAGTTTGTGTGACTTGTTCTTCCTCCTTCGTCCTTTTTTGAGTAACTGCAACTCATAATTTGACTTAACTTGATTGATTAACTTGATTGACTTGAACTATTTGTGTATTAAGTAAGCATCACTTAAAAGCATAACTTAAGCACAATAATTAAATAATAATAATAATTATTATAAAAAAAATATATATATATTATTATTTAAATAATTAAGTAATTACATATTCAAAATGATAAATTCCACTGATTTCTATTGTTTTAACATTACTGCATGTGTCTGATGTCAGTAACATTATAGTGGGTATTGGGGAGGACTTTAAAGGACTGTATATGATGACTCTGTATATAGCATGCACTCGCACTCGTGTCGGTCAGAACACAAGACAAGAGGTACGATCTTTGGTCTTTAATCCACATAGGCATGGGTTCTTCTGGCATTTATCTGGGGTTGGGTGTGTGGTATATACTCATGGAAGCAGTGATTCCTGTGGAATTGATCTCATGGGTGTCAGACGGGGGGGGGGATTCAGGTCGCGATGGCCAGCGGTGGGGGTGGGGGGGGGAGGGTGGCGGCGAGACTTCAGGTCCGAACGGGGGGCGTTAACGGCGACGTGTTAGTAACGCATTAACCTTGACAGCCCTATTCTTTATTATCAAATGTATGGTGTGGCGGCAAGGTTTTAGCCGTGGAAACCTTACCAGCGGAAACGCTGCATGAACGCACACATTGGTCTAGTCGCCCCCCTTGAGGGTCAGACGATGTTGCAGCAACACCCCCCTCCCCCCTCCATGAACTGTTTCAGCAACAAGCCCCTCCCCCCTCCATGAACTGTTTCAGCAACATGCCCCTCCCCCCTCTCCCCTTGACGGGCGGTTTCAACCCACCCCCCACCCCCATTTGATTCACTCCACCCCCCTCCCCCACTCCACTGCGACCATTTGCTCTCCTCCCCCCAACCGCGTTGAAGAACTCCAAGATCTTGTCCAAGGTGCATGGTAAGTTACTTTCAGTATTAATTAATAGATACATCACATACATTATACCAATTATAGTTAGTTATTTCTGCTAATTTAATCTACCTGACTTAAAAATATAATTTCCCTCAATTGTTATCGCTAGTCTCGCATGTTAGTGTAGTACAGAGCACATGTGTAAGGCTCATGTAACATTGCACTATTCAGCAGGAAGCAGGAATGCTTGAAACCTACTTTTTTCTTATCTTTATGCACCACGGAGATATATTGCTGTCTTCAACAATTGTACTCTTTGTAAGTCGCTTTGGATAAAAGCGTCTGACAAATGCCCTAAATGTAATGTAAATGTATTCAGGTTATGGGAAAATGAATCTTGTTTTTAAGAGCTAACTCTGGTTACTAACTTGCTCGCTATCTAAACCAAACCGAAGCCCAAAACGGTGTTAAAATTTCGAGCACGTGGTTTCCTTCCATTCATGGTGGTTAGAACACGTGTAAGGGATAACTTATGGCTCGCCGGTCATTAGCTAACCAGCTGGCTTTTACAGCCTGGGTTTCCGACCGCACAGCAGTATTGTGTATTCTGTATTCCATGGTTATGTTTTTGTAAGCTAATAGTAATGAACTTTTTGTTATATGGAGTTGTAAGTAATTCTGGTTTGAATGTTGTTGATGGAGGTCTAAACTTTGTCATTTTTTTTTCTCATGGACCTGGCCTGCTCTTAAAATAGAGTCTGTGGTAATATGGATATTTTTTTCCTGTGTTAACATATTGCACATTCTGTGTGGTTTAAAGTGAAAGTTGTGGTTCTTACTCATTTGGCGGCTATTTGCTGCGTTATAGAAGTTTAAGAGATCCTCCAAGTTGAACTGACTAATTGATGTTGATGTATTGTCCTTATGCTGTTTTTAAATGTAGGTGTATGCAGAGTTCCAGATGATTACAAACCAGAACCTGCCCAACACCTTCTACGCAGAGCTTGACCGCCATCTTCGTAGACTGATGACGTTATTTGGACAGAAGGTGTCCAAAACTGGGACCACAGCAGTTGCGTTGGCAGAAATTTTACAAATCCACGATGAACAGGTGAATAGATTATTATACATGTCGTAGGTTGAACCTCTAACATTGGACAGCTTCAATGATTCAAATGAGCTTTTACATTTTACAATTAGTCCACTTTGTGTTTGCTATTTGTCTGATTGCATTAAAGATGTGTACAGGTTATTTTTGGACATATGTTCTGATTGGACTGTTTAAAATCAGCATTGTTCAGTAAACTTTTCAGTAAATACACTTCTGTTTTTATCTTAATAGGAAATCCATGACATCCACACCAGGCGTACCACTGTTCTCCATGCACTTCCTGTGTATCTGCGCGAGGAAGTCTCTGGATTTTTCAGAACCTGCACAGTGAGTCTCCTTAAATAATGAACAGTACCACTGTATATTAAGTGAACAGTTAATCAAAATACTAACATGTTTTAGGACTTACCCTTGTTTAGTCTATCCATACAGTTTGTGTGATTTGGAGAGGTATGGTCTGTTTTATTTCACCCTACTACAAATTAACTTGCTTGGTGTTTTGTTCAAAGCGATAAGTCAAGTCAAGTCAAGTCAAGTTTATTGTCACTTCACAGTTTACAGTTTAGTATAAAGCAGTGATGTGAACATCTTGTGTGCAATACCCGACGACAGACAGCAGTTATAAAATAAGATAAAAATAGATAAAAATAGAATAAAATAGAATAAAGATAATATAAAAATAAAAAATGCAATTTATAAAATGCAAAAATCAGCACAGAAAAGAGCAATATGTATATATAAATCAATGTAAGAAAATATACATTGTTATATGTTATACGCCCTTGTTCAGCAGCCTGATGGCCTGACTGTGGAAGCTATCTCTAAGCCTATTTGTACGACACAGGCGATACTGCGGTATAGCCTGCCTGACGGTAATAGTGAGTACAGTTCGTGGCTGGGGTGGGCAATGTCTTTTATAATTCGTTTGGCCTTGGCCACGCACCGCTGGTTGTAAATGTCCAGGAGGGAGGGGAGCTCACCTCCAACGATATACTGGGCCGTCCGCACCACCCTTTGAAGCGCTCTGCGCTCGAGTGCCGTGCAGTTCCCGTACCAGGCGGTGATACACCCTGTAAGAACACTCTCGATAGTGCCGTTGTAGAATGTTCTCAGGATGCGGGGGCCCATGCTGAATTTCTTCAGACGCCTGAGAAAATACAGGCGTTGTTGGGCCCTTTTCACCACGTGTGTGGTGTGCGTGGACCATGTGAGGTCCTCGGAGATGTGCACGCCGAGGAACTTGAAGCTGCTGACCCTCTCTACTGCAACGCCGTCGATGGAGATAGGGCTGTGCTCTCCCCTCTGCCTCCTGAAGTCCACGATCAGCTCCTTGGTCTTCTTGACGTTGAGGGCGAGGCTGTTCTCCTGGCACCACTGCTCCAGCAATCCGACCTCCTCCCTGTAGGCTGTCTCGTCGTCGCCGGCGATCAGGCCCATCACTGTCGTGTCGAAAGACGTTTAGTAAAACATTTTCCTGTATGTGTTCTTGAGCTTAGTATCAGTCTATCTCCCGCCACTTAGATTCTCTGGTAACTCGGCTGATTCCTGTGTCCAGAACACGCATCTTCTGTTTTTCACCTTATAGTGAGACCGAGGTCTCCCTTGTAAATGAGATATTTGATCTCAACGGGACTAACCTGGTCAAATAAAGGCTAAATATAAATAAATTATATGTAGTCTGTTCTCAACACAACTCAAAAAAATTGACTAAAATACAAACATAACTCCATATACTTAGCTTTGCGCTGCACCAGCAGTACTTAAATGATAAGGAGAGATGCTTTGTCAACAACAATAACCAAAAAAAAACGTTATAAAATAAATTAAGTACTATATTGTGGAAAAAATAATTCTATTTAACTCTTATATTAGTAGAAACCATAATCACAAACGTGCGTTTGTGATTAGTATGTCTCTTTCATTCATTCAGGACGAGCCTGATGAGCCAGAGCTTGACGATGTTGCAGTGGCCCTCCTTACTGTCATCAGTGACCATGACACAAGTCCAGTTCACTACCAGCCTGTGAAAATCTCTGTCGTCCTCGAAAGTGACATCGTGATCAGCCTCCCCAGATTTGGTGATGCCTTCCTGGTCATGTTTGGACTGATTTATGTACTACACCTCAGCTATCCTAAAGCACTGACCAACACTTTTGAATTTGTTCAGAAGATTTGACTTGGTCTAGAAGCTGGTAAACTGTTGCCCAGGTTGTGGGGTGAGGTATTATTATTGTGAATCAAAGTTCTTTCTTTTTGTCATAATAATGCCTTAAAAAGTTGCTGTACTACGCTGAACACCTGCAGAGTAGTACAGCAATTGTTTAAGGCATTATTGTGACCAATGCAAAGAACTTTGATTGAGAAGGGAAATGCCTTAAATAATACCTCACTGAGGTATCCTTCTTTCTACACATTTATCAATAGGCCTACTACACAATGTGCACTGTTCATTTTTTTCAATTCTATTTTCTATTTTTCTATTTGTTTTTCTTTTCTATTTGCCATATTTAACTGTTGTAAAGTTTAAACTGTAAAAGTTGTAAAGTTAAAACTGCTCACAGTTGCAGTTGTTTAATTATAGTGATTATATTGTATTTATGTTTGACTTATGTGTACATAAAACTATTTTTGATTAAGTTCAAATAATGTGGTTGTGTACTTATTTTTTTAAGTTCTGTTAACTTATTCCCACGGATAGAAAACTGAAAACTTTAAGTCATAGTAACTGAAAATAATCAAGTAGCACCTAATCAAAACTTTTGAGTTCTGAAAACTTTAGATTTTAAGTTTGAAAACTGGCAACTTTAAGTCATAGTAACTTAAATTAGTCAAGTAGCACCTAATCAAAACTTTTGAGTTCTGAAAACTTTAGATTTTAAGTTTGAAAACTGACAACTTTAAGTCATAGTAACTTAAATTAGTCAAGTAGCACCTAATCAAAACTTTTGAGTTCTGAAAACTTTAGATTTTTAAGTTGAGCAGAACTCAATCTATCTATCTATCGATCTATCGATCTATCTATCTATCTATCTATCTATCTATCTATCTATCTATCTATCTATCTATCTATCTATCTATCTATCTATCTATCTATCTATCTATCGATTTATAAGGATATTTATGAATTTTCTAAATTCATAAACGTGTTTCCATAGTTGTCCCCTAATAGTCTAGTCTGACACGGCATTTACCCTGATATGTTCAGAAATGACGAAGACTGGTTGTAACTAACCCAAATGTGTGTTTCTTGATCCCTTAGCATGTAGCTCTGTTGGTCAACGTTTAAGTTTTCTTTACCGCATATATAAATTTGTCTTATTTCCGGTTTAGGTTGGAGATGCTTTTATTTTGAAGGCGACGTTGAGGTGTTGACAGGAAGATATACGGAGACGGAGATTTACGGTTTAATAACCGTTAATAATATTTAATGTATTAGCACATGCACAAGGTTTGTTTAAGGTGTAAGACTGTAAGGCAGAGATGTAGTTTTGTATATCATTCTAGTGGACCCAACACATCAGCTCAGGTAATGTGACTGATGACTTATCACTCGGTTGCGACCCAGGCTTATGTGCTGCTTTCTACAAACGGCACTTGAATGGATGTAGATATGAACACTATCAGTGTGTGGTTGACTGGGTCACATGTCAATTTACTCTGTATGTAAAATATAGAATGACATTAGTTAAATGCAGCGACACTGAGCCAATGAGAACAATTACCCTAAGGGAAAGTGGATCGTATCGTATTGGTCAATGGTTGTTCTTCATTTTTCATGATAGCCCATGTGATTCCAGAGGTTTTCCTGGATAAGACGTGGTCGTACGGGCAGGGTGATCTGCCACCAGCCCCATCTCCTCCTCACTGGAGAGATATTTCTGAGGTAAATAAAGACACAAATAGAACAATTGCATTCCCAATTTGAGGCCAATAGAAAAATGGTCCCAACTACTAGGTTGCCTGCGTAGCGACATAAAGAGCATTAACAACACGCTATCTACTACTACAAGGATGAACACAATGCACAGTATGGTCAAAACGGTGCCCCTCTCTCTCTCTCTCTCTCTCTCTCTCTCTCTCTCTCTCTCTCTCTCTCTCTCTCTCTCTCTCTCTCTCTCTCTCTCCCCCCTCTCTCTCTCTCTTCTCTCTCCCTCTCTCTCTCTCTCTCTCTCTCTCTCTCTCTCTCTCTCTCTCTCTCTCTCTCTCTCTCTCTCTCCCCCTCTCTCCCCCCCTCTCTTCTTCCCCCACCGTAGCAGTCCTTTTTGCCCCATCTCTGGCTGAGTGGTTAAGGCGATGGACTAGAAATCCATTGGGGTTTCCCCGCTCAGGTTCCAATCCTGCCGACAATGATTGGTTAGACTACAGCCTATCCTTTGAATCTAAGATCTTTGACTTCAAGTCAAGTCAAGTTTATTGTCACATCAAAGTATAAGCAATGGGTGAAAATCTTATGTGCAATACCCGACAACAGACAGCAGTTATAAAAATAAAAATAATAGAATTAAAAAAATAAGTAAAAAGTACAAACTGTATAAAGTTAAATATATAAAAATATAAAAGTGCATATATGAAATGCAATATATTAGCACAAAAAAAGAGCAATATATATATATAAATCAATGTAATAAAATATAAATTGTTATATGCTATACGCCCTTGTTCAGCAGCCTGATGGCCTGACTGTGGAAGCTGTCTCTGAGTCTATTTGTACAGCACTTGATACTGCGGTATGGCCTGCCTGACGGTAACAGTGAGTACAGTTGGGGGCTGGGTGGTCTTGTCTGTTATGATGCGTTTGGCCTTGGCCACGCACCACTTGTGGTGTATATCCAGGAGGGAGGGAAGCTCGGAGCCACGGAGGTCACGACTGCAGAGTCACTCCCCATCTTCCTGAAAACCCATCTCTTCAGGACACACTTCCCGGATCCTTCCTCGTAGCGTCAATTGAGTCAGTCAAAAGTAGATTAAATATTATAGATAGGTATGTATTGTTATAGATATTGTTGCATATTGTGTACCAACTTATTTTACTTTTTCCCTTACACTTTTGCCTGAATTATTGTACTTCTACCTGAGCACTGGTTCAGTTATTGGAGACTTGATAGAAATGAAATGCACTTTTGACTTCTGGTGACGAGTTGTTCTCTTACCTTCCTTTGTTGAAACACACTACTGTAAGTGGCTTTGGATAAAAGCGTCTGCTAAATGACTGTAATGTAATGTAATGTAATGTACTGTGTGTTGTGAGTTGTGTTAGTTCTCTGTGTTGTCTCTCCCTTCTCCCTTTCCCCTGTGTCTAAATAGCCCCCATGGACGTGCGTGAGAGAAGGGGCTGTGGGGTTGTTGTGGGTTAAGTGTTGGTGTTGTAAATATATATGTCATTTATTTCATCATTATTTTTGATAAGAAAAAAAAATATTTAAAAAGGGGATGGACTAGAAATCCATTGGGGTCTTTCCCCGCGCACGTGAGAAACCTGCCGACAACGATTGGTTAGACTACAGCCTATCCTTTGAACCTAAGATTGTTGACTTATGCTCATCTCCAAGATGTGATCAGTTCACTGGAATCATCATCATATCCAAAGAAAATCACAAAATGCAACAATATTTCCAATTTGATACTGTTTGATAAGTTGTGCTTATAGAGCTAAGTGTCACGGTTACGGTGGTTGTCAGGGGGCGTTGCCAGGCCGCGTGCGCTAGAGGCGCACACACACGCACCTGCCAACCATTACCGTGGCTAATTGCCATTGATCTCACCTGGGGGCTATTTATACAGCGGCGTCAGTAAGAGACGTCGCTCGTTCGTACTATATGTAACCGGTACGCTACCAGTCCCCAGGTGACATTCATCCCTGGCTTGTGATCACCCTGCTACGGACTATCAGAGAGATAGCCCGCTCGTCTACTGTTCCAGCCCTTCGTCGGTCCAGACGATCGACGCACCTCGACGCACCACCTCAACGCACCTTGACTTCCCGGTAACCCGACCCATCGCCTGTCCCAACTATCCCTACGTCTGCTACCTGTCGGATCGACGCACCTCAACGCACCTTGACTTCCCGGTAACCCGACCCATCGCCTGTCCCAACTATCCCTACGTCTTCTACCTGTCGGCTTGACGCACCTCGATCTCCCGGTCCCAGATCCCTCGTCGGTCCTGGAGATAACAATCTATTGTGTTTTGTGCCATAATAAAACCCCTGTTCTTCTTTTCCTGGTCTCCGCCTGCGTTCTGGGTCCAACCTCACCACACACCTTTGTGACAGAACGAACGAGCCATTATGGACCCCGGCGACATCTTGCGGAAGCCCATGCGACAAATACCTGGCTGGTGGACATCACGGAGTCCCAGGGCGCACGCATAGCGCACCTCGAGGCGGTGGTTTCACAAACGCCGGTTCTCGCTGGTTCCGCGGAGCCGCACATCCCGCCCCCGCCGAGATACTCTGGGGATCCGGACACCTGCCGGAGCTTCTTGGTTCAGTGCAAGAACATATTTGAAGCACAGCCGTCCCGCTTTACGAGGGAAGCGGGGAGGATTGCTTACATAGTGAGTCTGCTGGAGGGAGGTCCCCTCGCTATGTACGATGCGCAAGGATCTCCTCTCGTGGAGACTTTCGTGGCTCTCGAAATGGAGTTGATAAGGGTGTACGACCACCCCATACGGGGCGCCCAGGCTGGACAACTCCTGTTGCGGCTTAAACAGGGAACGCTCAGTCTTCGGGAGTACATCGCCCAGCGGTGGAGTCCGGTTGGAACGAGCAATCGCTCCTGTCCGCGTTCCAGAACGGACTCAACCGGGAGTTGGGCACGGAGGTGGCGCTGCGGGGCGAGAAGGGCACTGTGGATGAGGCCATCCAGATGGCCATTCAGGTGTCTGACCTAGCTATGCAGTGGGGGGACGGCCCGGGTCCTTCCAGAAGCTTCCTTCGCGGAGGAGCCGATGCAGTTGGATCGGGTGGTCCTTTCCCAGCAGGAACGGAAGCGGAGGCTGGACACCGGAGCTTGTCTCTACTGCAGGGCGTTGGGACACTCCCTTCGCGACTGTCATCGTCGGCCAAAAGATTGGGCCCCTCAGTGACGGCGGGGTCCCTGAGGTGCCAGAATGCGACCCGCTCTCCAGCTCCACTTGCAGGCTCCCATTTTCACGGGCATCTCCTTTGGGCGAAGGAGAGGCTTCCGGTGGAGGTGTTGGTGGACTCCGGAGCAGATGCCAGTTTTATTGATGCCGCTCTGGTCGAACGGGCCGGTATTCCCACCGAGCGGATACAGCCACCATTGGAGGTGAACTCGCTGGATGGCAAGCCACATCATCTCCTCCCCCCACACCCCGGTGGTATTGGGTAGACCGTGGTTGGCTATCCACAATCCACACATCGATTGGGCGGCGGGATCCGTGATAAGTTGGAGCATGTTCTGCCACTCGAACTGTCTCCGGTCCGCTCTAGCCCCTCGCAGCTCACCCACCCGCCCGGTCCCGAGTCCTCCCGATCTCTCATCCGTACCCCATGTTTACCACGACCTCGGGGAGGTATTCTCTAAGGAACGGGCCATCTCCTTACCTCCTCACAGACCATACGACTGCGCCATCAATCTCCTTCCCGGCGCGTCTTTGCCGGTGAGGTGACTCTACAATCTGTCCCGGCCCGAGAGACAGACCATGGAGACCTACATCCACGACTCTCTGGCAGCGGGCCTGATCAGACCCTCGTCGTCGTTTCTTTGTGACTAAAAAGGATAACTCGTTAAGGCCGTGTATTGACTTCCAGGGGCTAAACGATATCACCGTCAAGAATAAGTACCCCTTGCCACTCATCGACCCAGCCTTCGAGCCTCTCCGTAATGCGACGGTGTTCTCCAAATTGGACCTCCGCAATGCCTACCATCTCGTCCGGATCCGTGAGGGGGACGAGTGGAAGACGGCGTTCAACACTGCTTTGGGGCACTTCGAGTACCGGGTCATGTCCTTCGGTCTCACCAACGCCCCGGCAGTGTTCCAAGCTCTGGTGAACAATGTCCTCCGAGACATGCTGAACCTGTTCGTCTTTGTCTACCTGGACGATATTTTGATATTTTCAGGTAGTCAGAGGGAGCACGTTCAGCACGTTCGGTTGGTACTTCAGCGGCTTTTGGAGAAGAAGCTGTTCGTCAAGGCGGAGAAGTGCGAGTTCCACGCTAAGTCGGTGGCTTTTTTGGGGTTCATAATCTAACCGGGGCAAGTTCGATCGGATCCCGTTAAGGTCAAGGCAGTGGCGGAGTGGCCGACGCCTACGTCCCGGAGACAACTCCAGCGGTTCATCGGCTTTTCTAATTTTTACCGCAGGTTCATCCGGGATTTCAGTAGTGTCGCGGCCCCACTTACTCGGCTCACCTCCACGCTCTCTCCGTTCTCCTGGACTCCTGAGGCAGGTGCGGCGTTTGCGCAGCTGAAACGTCTGTTTACCTCGGCTCCGGTTCTGAGGCATCCGGATCCGGCATGCCAGTTTGGGGTGGAGGTGGACGCATCGGACTCCGGTGTGGGGGCCGTTCGTTCTCAACGTTCCACGGGGGATCGGAAGACTCACCCTTGTGCCTTTTTTTCGAGACAGTTGTCGCCCGCGGAGAGGAACTACGACGTGGGGAATCGGGAGCTCTTGGCAGTGGTTCTGGCCTTGGAGGAGTGGAGGCATTGGCTGGAGGGGGCCGAACAACCGTTCGTGGTCTGGACAGACCACAAGAACTTGGCCTACCTCCGCACCGCCAGACGGCTCAACTCTCGACAGGCGCGGTGGGCGTTGTTCCTGGGGAGGTTCAACTTCACGCTCACTTACCGGCCTGGATGTCGGAATGTGAAACCAGACTCTCTCTCTCGCCAGTGGGACGCCGAGAGGGATCTCGTCGAGCCAGAGACCATCCTGCCTCCGGTGTGTGTGATTGGGGCAGTCACATGGGAGATCGAGGGTCTCGTCCGGTCGGCTCAGCTTACTCATCCAGATCCAGGTAATGGTCCCGCTAACCGGCTGTTTGTACCCGATCCAGTTAGGTCTCGGGTGCTGCAGTGGGCTCATTCCTCCCGTCTGACCTGCCATCCCGGCATTGCACGGACCCTGTCCTTCCTCAGACGGAGCTTCTGGTGGCCTTCCATCTCCCGGGACACCCAGGCCTTTGTCACGGCCTGCACCGTCTGTGCACGCAGCAAGGCCTCACATCGACCTCCTGCGGGGTTGCTGCAGCCACTGCCTATCCCTCGTCGGCCTTGGTCGCACATCGCCGTGGACTTCGTCACCGGTCTTCCGCCGTCGTCTGGTAACTCCACCATCCTCACCATCATCGACCGGTTTTCGAAGGCGGTCCATTTTGTGCCGTTGCCCAAGCTTCCCTCGGCCAAGGAGATGGCGGACCTCCTGGTGCTGCAGGTATTTCGTGCACGGGATACCCCTGGACATAGTGTCCGACCAGGGGCCACAGTTCGCGTCGCAGTTGTGGAAGGCGTTCTGCCAGGCTCTGGGGGCCACTGCCAGCCTCTCCTCCGGATACCATCCTCAGTCCAATGGACAAACGGAGAGAGCCAACCAGGACCTGGAAGCGGCTCTCCGCTGCGTCGCCGCGCGCCATCCATCTTCATGGAGTTCCCACCTCCCTTGGGTGGAGTACGCCCACAACTCCCTGATCAGCGACGCCACGGGGATGTCGCCGTTCCAGGCATCACTGGGCTATCAACCACCCCTGTTTCACGTCCAGGAGGAGGAGATTGCGGTGCCGTCGGTACAGGCCCACCTCCAGCGCTGCCGCCGGATTTGGAGGACCGCACGGTCGGCACTCCTTCGTACGGCCGATCGGAACCGGCGTTTGGCGGACCGTCGGAGGGTTCAGGCACCCATCTATCGACCTGGACAACAGGTTTGGCTCTCCTCCCGTGACCTGCCACTCCAGGTACAGTCCCGGAAGTTGGCGCCTCGTTATGTGGGACCTTACACGGTGGACAAGGTCATCAATCCGGTTTCTGTACGGTTAAGATTGCCGCCAGCCATGAAAGTTCATCCCACCTTTCATGTCCCCCTATTTAAACCTGTGTCTTCCAGTCCCTTGTGCCCTCCCACCACACCCCCTCCCCCCCCAGGATCATCGACGACCATCCCGTCTACACGGTGAGAAAGATCCTGGACATCCGTCGCCGTGGCCGGGGTTTCCAGTACCTGGTGGATTGGGAAGGGTACGGCCCGGAGGAGCGGAGTTGGATTCCACGGCGGAGTGTCCTGGATCTGTCCCTCATCCGCGACTTCCATCAGGAACATCCCAACAGGCCGAGTGGGGAGCCAGGAGGCACCCGTTGAGGGGGGGGTACTGTCACGGTTACGGTGGTTGTCAGGGGGCGTTGCCAGGCCGCATGCGCTAGAGGCGCACACACACGCACCTGCCAACCATTAACGTGGCTAATTGCCATTGATCTCACCTGGGGGCTATTTATACAGCGGCGTCAGTGAGAGACGTCGCTCGTTCGTACTATGTGTAACCGGTACGCTACCAGTCCCCAGGTGACATTCATCCCTGGCTTGTGATCACCCTGCTACGGACTATCAGAGAGATAGCCCGCTCGTCTACTGTTCCAGCCCTTCGTCGGTCCAGACGATCGACGCACCTCGACGCACCACCTCAACGCACCTTGACTTCCCAGTAACCCGACCCATCGCCTGTCCCAACTATCCCTACGTCTGCTACCTGTCGGATCGACGCACCTCAACGCACCTTGATTCCCGGTAACCCGACCCATCGCCTGTCCCAACTATCCCTACGTCTTCTACCTGTCGGCTTGACGCACCTCGATCTCCCGGTCCCAGATCCCTCGTCGGTCCTGGAGATAACAATCTATTGTGTTTTGTGCCATAATAAAACCCCTGTTCTTCCTTTCCTGGTCTCCACCTGCGTTCTGGGTCCAACCTCACCACACACCTTTGTGACACTAAGCTCATGGATGAGGCCCCGGGTTCAATCCCCGGCATCTCCAACATGTAGGCAGGTTCATACAGTGGTGTGGATGCTTGGATTTTACTCCAAATAAATCACACCGTGGTGTGTGTGTGTGTGTGTGTGTGTGTGTGTGTGTGTGTGTGTGTCTGTGTGTGTGTGTGTGTGTGTGTGTGTGTGTGTGTGTGTGTGTGTGTGTGTGTGTGTGTGTGTGTGTGTGTGTGTGTGTGTGTGTGTGTGTGTGTGTATGTGCCTGCCTGCCTGCCTGTCTGCCTGCCTGCCTGCCTGCCTGTAAAGGGTGTAACCCGAAGAACGAACCAGGAAACAACACGAGAAGAATCCAACCCAACAAGACTGTGAACCATTTCAGAGATGTAATCAGTAATCAATAGTCTATATTTCTTAAAGTGTTTGCATTTGAATTATGAATGACATCATGTTACAATGTGTGTCCACTTCTGATTTTATTCTAAATTAATCAAATAATCGTCAGAGACTGTGTGTGTCTGAGCTTCTGGTCATCAGAGCTCTCTGTCTATGGTTCATATTTTAATAAGGTTATTATAGTTCATGACTGAGTGAGTCATGGAACAACAGCCTAGAAGAGGTTAGTCTGAAAGGAACTGAACTGGGAGGGGAACTGGACCAACTGGTTCATCATGCTTTGTTACAGAGTCAGAGATACTGTAGTCAACTCTCATCTGTGATGTATCATCAATATATATCACTAATATATCATCATATATCACTTTATTAAAGCAGGAGGAAGACTAAGACACTGTAGTCAACTCTGATCTGTGATGTATCATCAATATATATCACTAATATATCATCATATATCACTTTATTACAGCAGGAAGAAGACTAAGATACTGTAGTCAACTCTGATCTGTGATGTATCATCAATATATATCACTAATATATCATCATATATCACTTTATTACAGCAGGAAGAAGACTAAGATACTGTAGTCAACTCTGATCTGTGATGTATCATCAATATATATCACTAATATATCATCATATATCACTTTATTACAGCAGGAAGAAGACTAAGATACTGTAGTCAACTCTGATCTGTGATGTATCATCAATATATATCACTAATATATCATCATATATCACTTTATTACAGCAGGAAGAAGACTAAGATACTGTAGTCAACTCTGATCTGTGATGTACATGTGATGGTAATATATAATGTACAGTGGTTAAATAAGATGTAAGACAGTCTACTAGGTATAAAAACGGTATAAAATAACTTGTGGAGTATGTTTAAGATATGTGCAGAATTATACGTATTTATATAGTATATATGTATTTATATGTAGTATTCAACAGGTAGTGAGCAGGGGTATGCAATTATATCGACATGATAAATATCTATAAATGTAAATGTTTATACATGTATATGCGTATATATATATATATATATACAGTAGGCAGTGAGCAGGGATATGCAGTTTAAGATTTATATATATATATATATATACACACGTTAGGTACAGTACAAATGTAAAAATGTACACATTATCATATAAACAATAAAAATAATGTGATTGTTTTCTAACTTGATTCAACAGTGTGTTCTAGGAATGGCCTCTAATAAACCTTCCTGGTCTGAGGAGAACTTTTCCTGTTCCGTCTGTCTGGATGTGTTCAAGAGTCCAGTTTTCACACCATGTGGACACAACTTCTGTAGAGCCTGTATCACCACGTTCTGGGAGGACCAGGTCCAGTTCAAATGTCCTGTTTGCAACGAGCTTTTCCACACAAGACCTGATCTACGGGTCAATACTCTCTTATCGGAGATGGTGGACGAGTTTAGACGGTCCGTACAAAGAGCAGCCTTGTGTTGAACCAGGAGAAGTTCCCTGTGACGTCTGTACCGGGACCCAGCTGAAGGCTGTCAAGTCCTGCCTAGTGTGTCAGAGCTCCTTCTGCCACTCCCACCTGGAGCCACATCAGAGAGTCGCAGTTCTGAAGAAACATAAGCTGGTGGAGCCTCAGGACCGTCTAGAAGACAGGATGTGTAAGAAACACGGCCGACTTCTGGAGCTCTTCTGCCAGACTGAACAGGTTTGTGTGTGTCAGTTCTGTACCGTTGTACCTGTTGTACCTCTGAAGGAGGAATATGAGCTGAAAAAGGCCCAGCTGGGGAAGATAGAGTCTGAAGATCAGCAGATGATCCTGGAGAGAAAAATAAAGGTTCAGGAGATCAAAGACGCAGTAACGCGCAGCAAAGAAGACGCAGACCGAGAGCTAGCCGATGGTGACCAGGTCCTCAATGCTCTGATGAGCTGCGTTAAAAAGTGTCGGGATGATCACAAACAAACCGTTAAAGAGAAACTGAAATCCATAGAGAAAAACGCTTAAGGCCTCATCAAAGAGCTGGAGCAGGAAGTTAAAGATCTGACCAATAGGAGCTCAGAGGTGAAGCAGCTCTCAGACACCGAAGACCACCTCCACTTCCTCCAGAGCTTCAGATCCCTGAAGAATCCTCCAAACACCAGGGACTTGACCAAAGTGGAGGTCCCTCCTCCTCCGTCATACGTAGGGACCTTGAGGAGATCCCTAGATCAGCTGAAGGAGACACTGGACATGGAGATGAAGAAGCTGCCTGACCTGAAACCAGCTGTAAAGAAGTGCATGGACATGAAGAAGTTGCCTGACCTGAGGTCGACTCTAAAGAAGTGTAAGTGTCTGTTAAGTCATCACATTAACACACTAACTCCTCAGATTGAATGTCCATCCACACAGCAGGAGGTGACGTCCTACTGGGAATGAACATGATGGTGGACATCATGTATCTTATCAATATATTAATATATTGATAAGATACATGATGGTTGGTGTCTTTTACATAATGCATAACCATCACAATGAATCCTTCTTCTGTAAAATACAACATATTTTATTACTGTAACAATATTATTTATTAATGATGAGTATTTTGAGTGTTATTATTATTAGACAATCATAATCAGGATGCTGTTAATCATACTTGTATGTGTATTTTATATTCAGAACATGATCTAAAACATATCTAATAATATATGTGAATAAACATATTTTAAATAATAATTTATATCACTATATAATAATGTTTATATTAATAAATAAAATATATAAATATTAATATACTATAATAAATCGATATAATAATATATATTTTCATCATACTTTAGGTCCTAGGAAACTAGGCAACCAATTCTTAGAAACACCTCTCCTATCAAAGTCACAATTGTAGTTATTAAAGGTTAATGTTGGCAACTGCTAGCATACACAGCCCACAGAGGACTCTCTCTGTCTGAGGACAACAGGAAGGTGACGTGGGTTAGAGAGGAGGAGTCGTATCCTGATCACCTGGAGAGATTTGACTCCTGTCCCCAGGTGTTGTGTAGAGAGGGTCTGACTGACCGCTGTTACTGGGAGGTGGAGGTGGAAGGAGGACGTGTTGATATAGGAGTGACATACAGAGGAATCAAAAGGAGAGGAGGGGGTTATGACAGCTGGCTTGGATGGAACAACAAGTCCTGGAGTCTTGATTGTTCTGATGATGGTTACTTTGTCTGGTACAACAGTTGTAAAACAGTCATAGATCTCCTCCCCTCTAACAGAGTAGGAGTGTATGTGGATGCTGGCTCTCTGTCCTTCTACAGAGTGTCCCCAGATGGAGGAGGGTCCTCAGACACACTGACACTCATCCACACCTTCCAGTCCACATTCACCCAGGAGGACCTCCTCCCTGGGTTTGGGTTATGGGGATTATGGTTCCTCAGTGTCTCTGTGTCGCTTGTAGCAACACACATAGAGCACACACACACACACACACACACACACACACACACACACACACACACACACACACACACACACACACACAACACACAGTATACAGACAAACACACACACACGCACACGCAAATATAGAGAAGTACACACACACTTAAAAATACACACGCGCACACACACACATACATAGAAACACATTTTTATACACACATACATATAGAGAAATACACAAATGAACACAAACACACACATGCACACACAAACATAGAAACGCACACACACACACACACACACATATAGAATTAAACACACACACACACACACTTATAGAAATACACACATATATAGAAATAAAAACACACATACACACACACACATTTTTAGAGATAAACACACACACACACATACAGACACTTGTCATTCTATAGTTATATAGTACTTTGATATTCTGTGTATATTAACATTCTAAAAAGGGCTTGTTAATGAACAGCATGTTCATTTATTAAAGATATGTTCTCCTGTACCTGCTCCTCAATGACCTCTGACCCCTACCTGCTCCTCAATGACCTCTGACCCCTACCTGCTCCTTAATGACCCCTAACCCCTACCTGCTCCTCAATGACCTCTGACCCCCACCTGCTCCTTAATGACCCCTTACCCCTACCTGCTCCTAAATTACCTCTGACCCCTACCTGCTCCTTAATGACCTCTAACCCCTACCTGCTCCTTAATGACCCCTTACCCCTACCTGCTCCTCAATGACCTCTGACCCCTACCTGCTCTTTAATGACCCCTTACCCCTACCTGCTCCTTAATGACCTCTGACCCCTACATGCTCCTTAATGACCCCTAACCCCTACCTGCTCCTGAATGACCACTCACCCCTACCTGCTCCTTAATGACCTCTGACCTCTACCTGACCCCTATTGACCTCTCACCCCTACCTGCTCCTTAATGACCTCTGACCCCTACATTCTCCTTCATTCAAGGTTCAAGATTCAAGAATATTCACAAAATATTATTCTATGTACTATACTTATTTTGCAGGGTTGATTGCTTACTTAGCCCCATAACAGTATATAACATGAATAATAATCACACATCAGTCATATATTTTTATGAATAGACATTTATTTAAAAAAAATAAAAAGTAATAATAATTTTAAAAAAACAGGATAAGATTGTATTTACAAAACAGAATGTTGTCTTAGCCATGTTCTAGCCTACTAGCCTCATTATTTTTCTTGTTCTGTTAATTTCCAATGATAGTCCCAAAAATTCAATCTATTTCTCAATTTCCTTTGGATTGGTGTTTACAGATGTTCCATTTGTTTGAAAGCTGTACTCATTTGTGTTTGTGTCAGAGCCTGAATCATGTCTTCTGACACAAATTTCTGGAAGTACTCCAGTGGTGTGTGGAGGGAAATGACCTCATCATCTGTAATATCCAGACCAGAGAAATCAGTATTGGGACTGATCAAATCTTTTTTCAGCCAGCGATACCGGTCACGGGGCACGGTGTGTTTCTTTGGTTGGGGCTCGATGTCCACATAATCATCAGCTGGGCAGTCAGTGGGTTGTTGATTTTCTTTGTCCACTTTTCCACAGGCATCTTCATCTGCTTCTTCATCATTTGCATCAGTGTCTGATTCCATCTCAAAATCACTCTCTCCATTTTGGATGGCAGTAATCACATCCTGCACACTGTATTGAGGACCTCTCCTTGCTGGTGGCATTCTGAAATGGAAAAAGTAGAAATAAATAAATAAATAAATAAATAAATAGATAGATAGATAGATAGATAGATAGATAGATAGATAGATAGATAGATAGATAGATAGATAGATAGATAGATAGATAGATAGATAGATAGATAGATATAAATAATACACATGCTTATTATATTGCAGTAGAAATAACTATACTACTAGTACTAAAGCATTTTAAAGTGCCAGTAGTGCAGCAGCATCATGAATTCAGTTCAGAACAGTGCAGTAACTGTAATGAGTCCAGCAAAGTATGACAGTGTAATGTTAATGACAATGTTATGATAGTGGCAGCACTCGTAGCAGTTCAGTAGGTCACTGCCTGTGGATCAAACTATCCTTGAACCTGGTAGTCGTTGTACGGATGCTGCGGAACCGACGACCGGACGGTAGGGGGGAGAAGAGATGGAGCCCAGGGTGGTTGGGAACCTCGCAGGCATAACAGGTATAACAGGCAACTGCAAACACATTCAACCAACCTCTTTAAGAAGAATCCAGTGACAAACTGAATATGCTCTGTGGGGTTAAGTTAACGTTACATTTGGTTATGGATGAGAGACGTGGGAAAAGCTGTGACTCCTGTAAACGCTTAACGTTAGTAGGGTCCAACTCAACAGCGTACTGACCAGCAGCAGTGTCCTTTATCCTGACTCTGGTAAAGACTAATCTAAAGTCAATGATTACAACGACTTATTAAAAGTAAAAACGAAATAACGGTACACTGATCGTACGTCTGTTACATTTTAAATTGTTGGTATTTTTCAGTAATATGATATTGACAAGAAGACAGCTAGAGGTGGTAAACGCCTAATAAGATGGCTCCAGAGGGAGAGATTGTTGGTGAGGAATAAACGATGCCCTGTGTGCAACTACAGAATGAAATTAAAACAAACCAACAGGACCAAGGATGTGTCAGGGCAGGGTAGAGGTATAGGACCCGAAAGCAGAGTGACAGAAGCCAGGTAGAACATGTGTTTAATGATCGGCGCACACGCCGATTAACGCCAGCAAAAGGCAAAAGGTACAGACAGGGCAAATCCAAAAAGGTGGTCAAGGCAAGCAGAGGTCGTCAACAGGATGTCGAGGGTTGAGGCAGAGGTACAAAAAAGGCAAAAACAAGGTCGTTCTCCAGGTGAGGGTCAAAGCACGGAGGATCAATAAACAGAACACAATGAACTTAACTCGATACGAACGTGAGGCTTTAGGAAAAATCCGGGTGATAATCCAGCATTGAGTAACAATGACATGGCTTGAATACAGCTTGGTCAATGAGGAGCGATTGACAACAGGTGAGTTCAGTGTGAAACGGCCGACAGGGAAAACACGGAGTGGCATTTCGGGACGGAGTCTGGTGACATTGTGGATCCAGGAAGCCCGCGGAGATCCAGGACTAGGAGCGGAAAGAGCTGGGTTGGACCGTGACAAGAATGTACCTATTCTACTGAGTACACGTACTAACAATATACCTATTCTACTGAGTACACGTACTAACTGTTATGTATGCATTACATCCGGTGTGACCGGGAGTTTTGGGGTGGGTGAACCGGATCCAGTTGTTGTTGTTGTTGACGCCATGGCAGTGTGTACAATAAACGGTCAACCTAAAAGTCGTAGTCCATAGTCTGATTAAACACAACATTGGCGACGAGGATTATGGATTCTCTACTCTCACCTCTCTCCCCGTTCCTCGCACTGCCGGGCGAACCGCCGATCCCGTGGGTTCGCTGGCTTGAGTCCTTCGAAACGTTCATAGTAGCCGCGGGGCTAGCTGATGCTAACGACGAACGGAAGAAAGCCCTGCTGATACACACGCTGGGCAGCGAGGGACAGCGGATTTTTCGGACACTCGGACCCGCTCCGAATTATAGTGACTGTGTTACACTGCTCACTGGACACTTTGCTGCTCCACAAAATGTTATGCTCCGGCGGATCGTTTTTCGGCAACGTCGGCAACAGGGGGGTGAGTCCATCCACCATTACGTGGCTGATCTGAGGGGACTAGCCAGGCTCTGTAAATTCGGGGTGCTGGAAGATGAACTGATACGGGATCAGCTAGCTGAGCACACTAATAGCCCAAAGCTCAGAGAAAAGTTGCTAATGATGACCGACGAGCTAACTTTAGCAAGAGCAGTGGATATAGCTTTCCAGCTTGAGTCAGCAGCAGCCTTAGCATCACAGCTAGCTCCCTCCTCCAGTTATTTTCCCCCCAGACCCATGCTACTAACTCAAACGGTGGCGCTACCCATGGAGCCTCCCGGGGAGGTTTTCCCTGAGGACTACTTGGATGTGAACTTTGCAGCACGCCAGGGTACGGCAGCACGCCGGGCCTGTGGTAATTGTGGCTCATCATCGCACCAGAGTCGAGCTCCAAACTGCCCTGCCAAGGGACAGAGGTGTCAACGATGTGGCAGGCAGAACCATTTTTCACGGGTCTGTCGCTCTGTTCCCTCAACCGACAGCCAACCTCCACGTACGCCTGGGCCGCACACGCCGACGACCATCCACTCAGTGGCCGCCACCTCCCGACCGCTAAAGTGCTGCACAGTTGAGCTGGATGGGGTCTGCCTCCCACTGCTGCTGGATACGGGGGCCTCCAAGTCGCTCCTGAATGTTTCCACGGTCCGGCGGCTCTTTCCGCTCCGAACACTCACCGCCAACGCCGAGGATCTGTACGGGTATGGACACTCTAAAATAGGAATGGCGGGCACGATCACCTTTGCTGTGCGTTACGGGACTAAGGCTCTCCCTGCATTCACCTTTCAAGTGTCTCACCAGGGGGCCAACCTCATGGGTTTTGATTTGTTTTGTGATCTAGGTTTCACCCTGGTGGACAATTTTGGGGCCGCCATCTTGTCTGTTGGCTCGCCGTGGCAACAGCGCTGGCCTGCTCTGTTCAGTGGTTTGGGCTGCCTCACCGCCTTTGACCACCAGCCCCTCCTCAAGCCTGAGGTACATCCGGTGATTCAGCCCATACGCCGCCTGCCTCTCGCCCTGCGCGACGACGTCACCGCCGAGCTGCAAAAACTCTTGGACGCGGGCGTCATCGAGCGCATTGATGCTTCCCCGTGGATTTCAAACCTGGTGGTGGTGAAGAAAAAGTCAGGGGGCCTGCGCCCTTGCATCGATCTCAGGCCGGTGAACAAGGCCGTGATACCGGACAGGTATCCGCTGCCCACAGTGGAGGAGCTAGCCGCACAATTCTACGGCTCTTCCCTGTTCACAAAACTAGACCTTCGCCAAGGCTACCTGCAGGTTCCGCTGCACCCTGACAGCCGCAGCCTTACAGCTTTCGTGACGCATGTCGGAGTGTTTCGCTATACCCGCATGCCCTTCGGCCTCAGCTCGGCCCCCAGCTGTTTTCAAAAAATCATGACCACCATCTTCGCCGGCATCCCGGGCGTGGTCGTTTTCCTGGACGACATAGTGGTTCATGGTGCAACACCGGCCGTTCATGACGAACGCCTGGCGAGGGTGCTGGACGTCCTCGCCAGTCACAACCTCACGCTAAATGGGGAAAAGTGCACCTTCGCCGTTCCAGCCATCGAGTTTGTAGGGTTCCGCCTGACCGCTGACGGCCTCAGCCCGCTACACTCAAACGTAGAGGCGGTACTGCGCCTGCCTGAGCCGTCCTGCCCAGCTCAGATCTCTTCGTTTCTTGGGATGACGGCCTACTACCTGCGTTTCCTTCCCCAGTACTCTTCGACCACCTCCCCACTACGCGAGCTCCTGAAACAGGACGCGGTCTGGGAGTGGACCCCGGCCTGCTCTGCCGCTATTCGCCAGCTCAAGACGCAGCTCACCTCAACACCGGTGCTGGCATTCTTTGACCTGGCGAGCCCCACGTTCGTGACCTGTGACGCGTCCAATACGGCAATAGGGGCGGTGCTGTCCCAGATCCAAGGGGGCACGGAACGCCCGGTGGCGTTCGCCTCTCGGTCCCTCAACTCGGCCGAACAGAAATACTCGGTGGGGGAGCGGGAGGCACTGGCCTGCGTCTGGGCGTGCGAGCGGTGGCACATGTACGTGTACGGGCGACATTTTACGTTGCGTACTGACCATCAGGCCCTCACGGCCCTGCTTGCTACATCGGGGTCGGGGCACAAACCGCTGAGGATCTACCGCTGGTCAGAGAGACTCCAGCCGTATGACTTCACCACACTGTTTACTCCCGGCAGGGAGAATGTGGTGGCTGACCTGCTCTCCCGTGCCACCCCCGCCCCAGCGCCCGGCGCGGGCCCGGACACAACAGAGTCAGAGCTCATACTCATGCTCCACGCCCCGCTCCAGACCGCGGTTTCCCTGGAGGACCTTCGGCTCGCGTCGGAGGAGGACCCCATGCTCTCCCGGCTCCGCACTTACATCCGGGAGGGATGGCCTGCGAAGTTCCCAGAGGAGCTGGCGTCTTTTCATCGGGTCAAGGACGAGCTGACCTGCTGGAACGGTGTTTGCGTGGCCCGGGGCCTCCGCACGTTCGTCCCCATCGACCTCAGGGCACGCGTTTTGGCTATGGCGCACGAGGGCCACCTGGGTATCGTAAAGGTGAAACAGCGCTGCAGGGATTTGGTGTGGTGGCCGGGCATAGATCGAGATATAGAGACAATGGTGAAGGAGTGCACGGCCTGCCTGCTCAGTGGCAAAACTGGCCCGCCACCCCCACCGCCCCTGCAGCCCTTGCAGTGGCCGTGCGTGCCTTGGGAGCACATCCAGCTGGACATCTGTGGGGAGCTCCATGGTGTCCCGCACCACCAACGCTTCCTTCTAGTGGCCTACGACCTCCATTCGAAATGGCCAGAGGTGGTCGCCACGGGGTCCATAACGGCTCGGGTGGTCACAGACTTTCTCTCCTCTCTGTTTGCTCGGTGGGGCAGTCCTAACGCCATCACTACAGATAACGGCCCACAGTTTGTCTCAGCTGAGTTTGCCACTTTTGTGGAGGAGAGGGGGATCAAACACATCCGCACAGCTTTCTACCACCCGCAAGCAAATGGGGGGGTTGAAAGGTTCAACCAAACCCTAAAGAACGGGGTCAGAGCACACCTGGCAGATGGTCTTCCGTTTTCAGCCGCGCTGCTCGGCACCCTGCTTCACTACAGGGCGACGCCGCACTCAACTACCGGCAGCTCCCCAGCCCTCTTGATGACGGGCCGTGAGCTGCAGCTTCCTTTGGATCGGCTACGGGCCCCGGCGGCCGTCACACCAGCAGCAGCACCCTGCCTGCGTGCCAGGGTCGTAGAGGCTCAGCGTCGCATGAAGCAGCGTTTCGACAAGAGACGGAGGGTGAGAGCGCCTCCCTTCACAGTGGGGGACTGGGTCAGGATTCACCGTCCAAACCGGGACCACAAGCTGCTATCCTTCTGGACGGTGCCAATGAAGGTCACCGCTCAACTGGGGCCAGCCACCTTTCGTCTGGCCGACGGATCACGGTGGCACGCAAGCCGGCTTCGGAAGGTGGCACCGCCCCCCATCGTGGACCCTGGGCCCGGGGAGGACGGGGACTTTGCTTTCCCTGATGAGCAGTTGCAGGGTCCAGCCGGGTTCCCACCTGAGCAGGCTGAGCCAGTGGTTCGTCCTGAAGCTCGTCCGGCCCGTGTCCGGGTCAGACCAAGATACTTGGAGGACTATATTGTGAGCTAGTGACTCTCAGGGAAAATGTTCAGAGCATAGTCTGTTGCGTGGCAGAATAATCCACATGGCTATGCTGGTGACTGGCAGTCTACCCAGTTCATCTAAAGTTAAAGTTTAAAGTTAATTGGGTTCCTTGTGGGGGGGGGGTAAATGTTATGTATGCATTACATCCGGTGTGACCGGGAGTTTTGGGGTGGGTGAACCGGATCCAGTTGTTGTTGTTGACGCCATGGCAGTGTGTACAATAAACGGTCAACCTAAAAGTCGTAGTCCATAGTCTGATTAAACACAACACTAACAATATACCTATTGTACTGAGTACATGTACTGACAAAGTACTTATTATACTGAGTAAAGGTACTAACAGTATACCTATTATACCAAGTACAAGTACTGACAATATACCTATTATACTGAGTACATCTACTGACAATGTACATATTATACTGAGTACAAGTACTGACAATGTACCTATTATACTGAGTAAAGGTACTGACAATGTACCTATTAAACCAAGTACAAGTACTGACAATGTACCTATTATACTGAGTACATCTACTGACAATGTACCTATTATACTGAGTACAAGTACTGACAATGTACCTATTATACTGATTACAAGTACTGACAATGTACCTATTATACAGCATGTACTGAGTACTTCCTCTACTGACTACAGACTACAGTTTCGTAGTCTTCTTCCTGCTGTAATAAAGTGATATATGATGATATATTAGTGATATATATTGATGATACATCACAGATCAGAGTTGACTACAGTATCTTAGTCTTCTTCCTGCTGTAATAAAGTGATATATGATGATATATTAGTGATATATATTGATGATACATCACAGATCAGAGTTGACTACAGTATCTTAGTCTTCTTCCTGCTGTAATAAAGTGATATATGATGATATATTAGTGATATATATATTGATGATACATCACAGATCAGAGTTGACTACAGTATCTTAGTCTTCTTCCTGCTGTAATAAAGTGATGTGATATATGATGATATATTAGTGATATATATTGATGATACATCACAGATCAGAGTTGACTACAGTATCTTAGTCTTCTTCCTGCTGTTATAAAGTGATATATGATGATATATTAGTGATATATATTGATGATATATCACAGATCAGAGTTGACTACAGTATCTCTGACTCGGTAACAAAGCATGATGAACCAGTTGGTCCAGTTCCCCTCCCAGTTCAGTTCCTTTCAGACTAACCTCTTCTAGGCTGTTGTTCCATGACTCGCTCAGTCATGAACTATAATAACCTTATTAACATATGAACCATAGACAGAGGACCAGAAGCTCAGACACACACAGTCTCATTTTGAATAAAATCAGAAGTGTACGAACATTGTAACATGATGTCATTCATAATTCAGAAGCACACACTTTAAGACATTTTTAGTATTTATTACTGACTGCAACTGTTCACTCTGAAATGGTTCACAGTCTTGTTGGGTTGAATTCTTCTTGTGTTGTTTCCTGGTTAGTTTTTCGGGTTACACCCTTTACAGGCACACACACACACACACACACACACACACACACACACACACACACACACACACACACACACACACACACACACACACACACACACACTCAGAGAAACACTCACTCACATATGCACATAGACAAACAAACACAAACAGACAGACAGACACAGACACACACCCAGATACACATACACAAATACAGGCACACACACACACACACACACACACACTCACAGAAGCACTCACTCACATATGCACATAGACAAACAAACACAAACAGACAGACACACACACACACATACTGGTTTTGGTGGTTTCAGGTCAGGTGACTTTTCCCATACCAGTTCAAACTGGTTGTGGGGGCCCACCTTTCCCTTTGCCCTAGAGAGACATGAGTTACACCAAACTGCACCTGGAAATCTCAGGATGAATTCAGATGATTTAGAATTCAATTCTTGTCCAAGAGTCTGGAGATTTGAGGACCTGACGTTCTGCATGAACTGTGGGGACTGGGCGGGAAGTGGGCGTTTCCTAACATAACCCAGACTTATGAGAACCCCCCTGGTTTAGAGGGACTTTACCAACACACACACACACACAGCAAGTTCCTGGGTTATAAGGATATCAGACCATGACACACACACACACACACACACACACACACACACACGCATACTGGTTTTGGTGGTTTCAGGTCAGGTGACTTTTCCCATACCAGTTCAAACACCTTTCCCTTTGCCCTAGAGAGACATGAGTTACACCAAACTGCTCCTGGAAATAAATTAGAATTCAATTCTAGTCCAAGAGTCTGGAGATTTGAGGCAAGTGTTGCTTTGACCATTTGAGTTCAGACTAAGTATTAAAGGGCATCGCTGACAGGGAACCGGAGGAACTGTGAGCACATGCTAGACCTCAATGCCTTTCAGAGTACATGCATTACCATGGATTCAACCTAGGATACAATGTTTAATGTATAACAGAAGAACAAAAACAATATATATATATATATATATATATATATATACACACTGTATCTATTTATCTCTATATATATCTCTATATATATATCTATATATACACACTGTAACTGCCTCTGTGTTCAGTTTGAGTTTTGGTTCCTACCAGTTTTTGGTTCCTACCTAAATGCTGTAGAGTAAGAGTGGAACTAATGGTTGAAGCGAACAGTGTTCCGGGGACGTTTTATGCCGACGCACACGCGTGTAGAAATCTCTATATAAGAGAAAGTTCCGTCACAGTTAGTCAGTTCGGTCGATCAGTTCAGCCAGTGAAGTTCCATAATTTCCTCTCTTATTGCATGCAGCCAATAAGGTACGTTTGGTGTTGTGGTTGTTAGCTGTGTGTAAGCTCAAGCCAGGTAGCTAAAGTGCTAACGAAATGTTTGCTAAGTGAGTTTATTGTTATTATTATTGCAGAAGGATTTAATGTGTTTTGTAGGTTAAGTTCATTTTGGGTAACAATATTGTAAAGACATGTGACACTAAGAGACGAAGTAGAAATAATATGGATGTATGTTGTTATTGTTTGATCTGTGATTTATTGTATTTCATGTGTGTGTTTCACAGTTCTCACGGTCTGGATTTGAATAAATCCTACCAGTATCATAAAGAACGCATAGCTGTCATCATTGCATGAGAGGGAGTTACAGTGAGAACTTACTGCTCCATAAGACAGCATCAGAAAGCAGTGAGTAACAACGTTACAACCAAATTTACAAACAAACAAGTTAAAACAAGTGAAGATGTCTGAGAGTGGCAGCCAGCGTGTGGTTGTTGTGGATGTGCATTGCACAGACATGCAGGCACAAGCACCTGACGAAGAGGGTGCAAATGAAGACAGAGCAACCGTGCCACCACAAAGGGAAGAAGGCACAATAGTTAGCAACCCCGCTTCCTCAGAAGAGCCACGAAGAGGCCAAAGAGTCCGCATGTTGACGGAAAAGGGTCAAGAACTGCATGATGAGCAAATAAGAAAAGTTGCACATCGTTTCAGTGTGGGCTATGAGAAGTGGAAAAATGTTGCTAAAGAAGCTAACCAAGCGCTGTGTGCACCGAGCTCAGATGACCTGCTGGATGGACACGTCACTAAAGTATGCAGTGCCTCTAGGAGTCTGAATGAGGTTTATGACGATTGGAAGCGCATTGAGGTGCCTGACCATAACACGCGTCGCAGAGTCGACACCTGTGAATCAGTAACAAAGAAGATTTGTAATAATGCAATGGACCTTTTAGACACAAGAAAGGCTAAAGGTCAAATGCATGAAGAACAATTCATGGAAGAGATAGTGTCTGTAGCCTCAGGCAAGACAGGCACCAGCTCTCGCCACACTAAATTCTCCTCTGCAAGCAGAACAAGTGCAGCGGCTGAGGTTGCTGCTAACCAAGCCACCTTAAAGGTCCTGCTAGAGCAAGAGCGTCATATTGAAGAACTTCAAAGACTTGAAGCTGAAGACAGGAGACAGGGGGCTGAAGCCGCCCAGTTAAAAGCCAAGATGGAGGCTGAAGCCGCCCAGTTAAAAGCCAAGATGGAGGCTGAAGGCGCCCAGTTAAAAGCCAAGATGGAGGCTGAAGGCGCCCAGTTAAAAGCCAAGCAGGAGGCTGAAACTGCAGAAAGACAAAGAGTGCTAGAAGCCAAACGCAGAGAACTAAATCGATTGGAAACTATTAAGAAGTTAAAGGCTGCCAAGGCACGACAGCAAGTGTATGAGCAGAGCGAATGTTCAGCTCAAGCAGCTAAACGAAGTGATTGCTCAGATGAAGAAGTAAATGAGCTTCTCCATCGACATGTCTCTGTGAAGAGTGAAGTGGAAATCAAGCCTCAAACTAGCCTATTACAGCACCGTTCTCCACCACGAGCTGTATCACAAACAAGGCAAGAAGACAGATCTGAAGACAGCACCGCAACGCTTGTCAGATTGTTCGCAGAAACCATCAGTGCAAGTCGTATTCCTATACCTGAACCTACAGTGTTCAATGGCGACCCACTCAGATACAACGACTGGAAGGTGTCCTTTCAGACGCTTGTTGGCAGGAAGAACATACCAGCCGAAGGGAAGATATATTATCTGCGCAAGTACGTGGGTGGATCTGCCAAGAAGGCCATAGAGAGCTACTTCTTACTAGGCACAGAGTCAGCCTATTATGCAGCATGGCACATCCTAGATGAGCGATATGGCGATCCATTCCTCATTGCCAAGGCCTTCAGAGATAGGATTGAGTCATGGCCCAAGATAAGTTCCAAATGCAGTATGGAACTTCAAGAACTCGCCGACTTCCTGCGCAGCTGTGAGGCTGCCATGTCTCAGGTCAGAGGTCTTGAAATACTTAATGATTGCAACGAGAACCAGAAAATACTCTTCAAACTTCCAGAGTGGCTGACTTCAAGATGGCATAGGAAGGTCATGGCCACAGAAGAAGAAACTCGCATGTTCCCGAGTTTCAGCCAGTTTGTCAAGTTCCTCACACGTGAAGCCAGAATCGCTTGTCACCCAGTAACCGCTCGTCATGCTCTGGAGGCAGGGGAGAGTATTCTGGGCAAGGGTTCCAGGAGCAGAGATCCTGGAGCAAGGGTTTTAGCAACCAGCTCAGATGAGAAAGCCGTCGCCACAGGCTGTGTCTTCTGTGAGAAGGCAGGACACAGTCTGCAGAAGTGTCGCAAGATTATGCAGATGACAATCGGTGAACGAATTAAGTTTGTTCAAGAGAAGAGCTTGTGTTTCGGCTGTCTGAAGTCTGGCCATCGCTCCAAGGACTGTAGAGATAGAAACACCTGCGACACCTGTGAGAGAAGACATCCAACTTGCCTCCATGATGATCGCACCAAGGAAGAAAGGATGTCAACAAGGCCGGATGGAGCAAGGAACAGTGATAAGTACAAAGAAAGAGAGAATAATCAGCCACGAAACCAGGCAGAGAGACCATCACGTGAGGCGACATCGTTTAGAGTCATCCAGAATGATGGGAACACTCATACATCCACAATAGTTCCAGTGTGGGTGTCATCTACAAGTGAGCCAAGTCGTGAGGTTATGGTGTACGCACTCCTTGATACACAAAGTGACACAACCTTTATCCTCGAAGAGACAGCAAAGGCTCTTAACACAAAAGGGGAACCAGTTCAACTAAGGCTCTCTACGCTAGCTTCAAGAAACACAGTCGTGTCCTGTTGGAAGCTGACAGGTTTACAAGTAAGAGGAGTCAATTCAGACAAGATAATCACTCTGCCAGTGACTTACTCAAGAGAGTTTATCCCTGCAAACAGAGACCATATTCCCACACCAGAGACAGCGAAGGCATGGCCTCATCTTGAACACATTGCAGATGAGATCGCTTCTCAGCAAAGCTGTGATGTCGGCCTGTTAATTGGCTACAACTGTGCTCAAGCCCTCGTTCCAAGACAAGTGGTGACTGGTGAGGAACATCAGCCGTTTGCTCAGAGAACAGACTTGGGTTGGAGTGTGGTGGGATATGGTAACCCGTGTCTCAACTATGGGGATACAATCGGAATCAGTCACCAAGTCATTGTGAAGCAAGTGACGCCAAGTCTACCGTCCTCTTCAGACCTCACAAGTGAAGTGCACTATGTCTGTAGAACACAGATCAAAGAAGTTGTGTTACCTGCAGATGTCATGAAGATGCTTGAGTCTGACTTCGCTGAAAGAGTGTCAGAAGCCAGCCCCATCTCTCAAGAGGATCTAAGGTTCCTGTCGAAAATGGAGAAGGGCATCAAGTTAAAGAGCGACGGTCATTATGAAATGCCGCTGCCATTCAGGAAGGAAAGGCCTAACTTACCGGATAACAAGATCTGTGCTATCCATCGTCTCAATTGCCTAGAAAGGAAGTTGAGAAGGAACGATCAGTACCACAAAGACTACAAGACCTTCATGGATGGGACCATAACTCGCGGAGATGCAGAAAAGGTCCCAGAGAAAGACATCTACAAAGCTCCAGCTTGGTATATCCCACATCATGGGGTGTATCATCCACAAAAGCCTGGGAAGATACGTGTTGTTTTCGATTGCTCCGCCAAGTACCAAGGGGTATCCTTGAACGACTATCTCCTGACGGGTCCAGAGTTGACAAACACCTTAGTGGGAGTTCTGTATCGCTTTCGAAGAGGTCCGGTGGCAATCGTGTGTGACATAGAACGCATGTTCCACCAGTTCCATGTCAAGGCGGAAGACCAAGATTACCTACGATTTCTTTGGTGGGACGATGGAAATCTTGAAGACCAACCTTCCATCTATCGGATGAAGGTCCACTTGTTTGGTGCAGCTTCGTCACCTGGCTGTGCAAACTATGGACTGAAGCACATCGCTGCCGAAGGACGAGGAAACTTTAGTGAAGAGACCATAAAGTTTATCCAAAGGAACTTTTACGTTGATGACGGGTTGTTAAGTGTAGCATCTGAAGACCAAGCAATCCAGCTGGTGAAAGAAGCAAGAGAGCTTTGCAGCACAGGCAAGCTCCGGCTGCATAAGTTCATCTCGAACAGTAAGGAAGTCCTAGCCACAATCCCAAAAGAAGAGTGTGCTGAAGCTCCCAGAGACAAAGACATGGCCCTGGGTGAATTGCACATGGAAAGAGTACTCGGTGTGCAGTGGTGCGTGTCTTCCGATGAGTTCCAGTTCAGGGTGATCGTCAAAGAGAATCCACTTACCCGAAGAGGAGTCTTGTCCACGGTCGCTTCGGTATACGATCCTCTGGGTTTTGTGGCGCCCTTCATCCTGGTGGGAAAGCAGATCCTGCAGCAGATGTGTCGTGACAAGCTCAGTTGGGATGACACCTTACCTGATGACTTACGACCTCTGTGGGAATGCTGGCTCCAAGACCTACAAAATCTGGCTGGTGTGAAGATTCCAAGATGTTACGTTCCGTCAGGCTTCAAGGTCCAACATTACGAACTGCACCATTTCTCCGATGCCAGTGTGTCGGGCTACGGAGAGTGCTCGTACCTCAGAGCAGTGAGTACGTCAAGTGAAGTCCACTGCTCCTTGGTAATGGGAAAGTCAAGAGTTGCCCCTACTAAAGTCACAACCATACCAAGGCTTGAGCTGTCAGCAGCAGTTGTAGCTGTCCGCACCAGTGACATGCTCAAGAAAGAACTGGACATAGAGTGCCTACAAGAAGTCTTCTGGACTGATTCAAGGGTTGTCCTTGGGTACATCAATAATGAAGCCAGAAGATTTCATGTGTTTGTGGCAAATCGTGTAGAACGCATCAAGCAAAGCACAGAGTCTACACAATGGAGGTATGTGGCTTCGGAAGAAAATCCAGCCGACCATGCCTCAAGAGGTCTCACAGCAGAGCAACTGATATCCTCTAACTGGTTCACCGGCCCAGACTTTCTTTGGCAGAAAGAGTTACCAAGTGGAGAAGTCAAGGTGGGAGAGATCGCAAGTGACGACCCTGAATTTAAGAAGGTTCAGGTTCTCAACACACAGGTGAAAGAAGTCAGGTCGCTACTAGATCGCTTACACAAGTTTTCAGACTGGTCCAGAATGGTGAAAGCTATCGCCAGACTTCGGCGCCATGTGAAAGAAATTAAAGGTCTCAAGCCAAAGTCCTGTGAAGCCACCAGTTTAGAGGAAAGGAGAGAAGCGGAGCTGACCATAATCAAGATGGTTCAAGAAGCAACCTTCTCACAAGAAATAGAGTTACTCCAGAGTCACAAGGAGACACCAGTCAAGGGCAGATCCAATAGGTTGCACCGGTTAGGTCCATTCCTGGATGAGCAAGGTGTCCTCAGAGTTGGAGGTCGCTTAACTAACGCCACCTTAGACCCACAGGTGAAGCATCCAGCAGTCCTTCCAAAAGACAGTCATGTGTCGGTGTTACTCGTCAAGCACTATCATGAGAGAGTGCACCACCAGGGACGAGGGATGACCATGAATGCGCTCCGATCCAATGGCATATGGATACTAGGCTGCAGCAAGGCAGTATCATCCCATATCTACAAGTGCATTATGTGCAGGAAATTCAGAAGATGCACTGAACAGCAAAGAATGGCAGACCTCCCGGAGGACCGAATGGAAACAGCTCCTCCATTCACCTACTGCGGGATGGACTGCTTTGGACCATTCTACGTAAAGGAAAGAAGAAAAGAGCTAAAGCGTTACGGATTGTTACTTACCTGCATGTGTTCCAGGGCTGTTCACATTGAAATGCTCGACGACTTGACCACGGATGCTTTCATTAACGCTCTGCGTTCATTCATCGCCATTCGTGGAAAAGTGCGCCAGATAAGAAGCGATCAAGGGACAAACTTCGTCGGAGCAAAACGAGAGTTCGATGAAGCACTGAAAGAGATGGATCAGGAAGAGTTCAAGGAACTTGGATGCGAGTTCATCATGAACACCCCTGCTTCAAGTCATATGGGTGGTGTCTGGGAAAGACAAATACGCACTATCAGAAGTGTCTTGACGTCCATTCTAGAACAGTCAGCCACACAGCTTGACTGCTCCTCTCTGCGAACGTTCCTGTATGAAGTCATGGCGGTTGTAAACAGCAGACCTCTGACCACTGATTGTCTCAATGATGCAGCTAGTCCAGAGCCCCTGACACCGAACCACATCCTGACCATGAAGTCCACAATCCTCGCTCCGCCTCCTGGAAAGTTCGTCAAGGAAGATCTGTACCTCCGCAAAAGATGGCGTCGAGTTCAACTCTTATCCAACCACTTCTGGACAAGATGGAAGAAAGAGTACCTCCTAAACCTCCAACAGAGACAGA